>CAUYPK010067846.1:0-10730 GCA_963574355.1 Loris lydekkerianus | reverse complement strand
ATCAGAAAGGAAGAGCAAAGAGAGGGAAGGAGGGAGGGGAATGGGGCTTTGGTGTGTGCCACACCTTTTGGGTGCAAGACACGATTGTAAGAGGGACTTTACCTAAAAAATGCAATCAGTGTAACCTGGTTTATTGTACCCCCAATGAATCCCCAACAATAAACAAAGACTTATCCATTCAGTATATAACTCTTCCCTTTATGTAGACATTGAGCATGGGAGAGGTAAGAATGGAGATGGTTCCCTCTTATTTGTGGCTTTGGGGCAGCTATATATCTGTGATTAGTGTATAGAGTTAGCGGGCTCAACCCTGAGAGATACCAGGCCCTTGGCATACATGGGATGGGGAAGATGCTCCCTGGCATGGGACCAGACATCTACAGGCTGGCACTTCTCAATCTTCACAATTTGATTCCCCTCTACTCAACTAGGATAAGAAGGTGACTCAGTTGGTGGCTCCTGCAGAAGGAGTGAGAAGTGTGCCCAGGGTATTAGTGAAAGCAATAGAAGTTGAAAGTTCCCATTTGCATTATATTTAAGAAAGCAAACGGACATATTAAAAAACAAAAGCACAGTGATTTCCAAAAACCTCTTCCCATCAGTACACTGCATAGTTTCAATCAACAGGGGTTACTGGACTGTATAGAATTCAAAGACTGCCTAAATCATTAAAGTGGATAATAGCACTCAGGGTTACTTTGCAATTTTGAAAATACACAAAATGTGTCTCAGGCCCACATCAGAATAGGGGCTTGGAAATTATTGTATTAAGTGTTGGGTGGATGAATGTTTTCACTGTTCAGTCCCCACACAGATTACAGAAAAGTGTAAACTGCACAAGACATATGATGCTCAATGTAGTTTCGATAAGTTTATACAGCATTTTTGTTCTTAATGTACCAGTTCCACTTTGCTTCTATCTTTTCATTTCCATGATTTATTGTTTCTCACTATGTTTGTTTAATTGTTTCAGGTTCCTTTAAAATTTAGGCAGAAAACAACTTTTCACCCAGAAAAACCTGTTGTTCTAAAGATTGAATCAAGAGATGGGACAATAAATAGAGCCTGAATTTCCAAGCTACTTCTGTTTTATTCTCCTGGAGAGCTGCATCCAGAAAACTAGAGATTTCTTTTACCTTGGAAATAAAACTCAAAAATGGAGAAGGGCTTAACCTAGGGCACTTAATGAATGACTGCGGGGGTTGTACATTGCTTATGTTCTCTGAGTATCAGTGTAAAACACTGGTTCTCAACCTTCCTAATGCTGAGAGCCTTTAATACAGTTCCTGTTGGTCGTGACCCAGAGGTTGATAACTGCTGGTATAAAGGGTTGTATATCATGTAGTATGAAGAAGTGAATTACGTGGCTACAATAAAGAAGAATCTATAGAACTGAATGACTGAGAACCAGCAGCTAAATAATTTCATCATCACAATCACTGGTTCTGTGGGGCCTTTTTCAAACTCCAATTTGATTATTAATGCAGGTCAGAGTTAATCCATTGTGATGCTACTCATAGCTTAGAAAATATATTCGTAGTTTGTTTCTGCATTTTCTAAGATACATATTTTTGTTAACACTCACAGGAGGAACTTATTATTATATTAGTACTTTCGATTTAATGTCTTGACCCATCTGCCCTGATGTTTCTGGAGGGGAAGAAAACTAGGCTTTCTTGTATTCCATGTTCATCTCCAAAATATCTAAACCTAATGAACACTGAATAAGGAATGATTGGTTGGCCGATTGGTTGGGCAGATAGGCTAACAGCACTCACCAGTTTGCCTGCTATCACACACTGCACAATGTTCTTACTGTTCCTTTTTATTCCTTCCTATCTCTTGATTTTCTGAGGGATTCATTACTAAAAGCCATTAGGTGAGTGGCAGCAAGGTGATGATCACAGATTAAGGTTGATGGCAGAGTCATGGTGATGTCCATGTGCAGGGTCACAGTGGCCTGGCTTCAGAGGGGAACAGAGGGAAGCTTACGGGAATAGGAAGATCCTAAGAAGTATGCACAGAGCTCAAGTGATGACAGGAGGACATCTGTGAGTGTGACGGGTACATAACGTGAACCAAATATGTGAATATATTAAAACGATGGAACCCAGGGTTCTCAATGTTGGAAAGACAATCATTGATTCAGAAAGGGAAAAAACTAGAATGAACCCAGTTCAGTAACATTTCTATGCAAATGTGTTTGAGTGTGTGTGTATGTGTGGGCATGATTGTAAAATCACATGCTCCCTCCTCACCACTAATAGTGCTAGGCAATGGCATTTTAATGACAATGAACATACCCAAGACCCAGATACTGGCCTATGAATACAATTTTCCACTGAAAGGAACCAGGGATCCTTAAACAAATGGCTGATTCCAGGGACAAAGATAAGAAAGTACAATAGGAGATTGGAACACCTTGTTCTCCTAGGAAGCAGGAAAAGGCACAAAAACAATAGAGACATAATTTCAAAGATTCAGAAGCCAGCCTGAGGGACAATTTGGTCATCCAAACAAAGATATGAAGAGATTATAACCTACTGAATAAAATAGGACAACGTGTAAATACAGATATATTAAATAAAATGAATCAATTGATAATTTCATAAAGATATTTCCATAGTTTCAAAGTATTACTGCCAAAATACCACCCAGAAGGAAGTGGAACTTTATAGTGGAGAAAGCTGGCAGACACCCCCTAATCAAGTGACCACCTAGTACATCATCAGCAATGGGATAAAATGATAGTGGGACACCTGATAGGATGCAGGGAGAAGAACATGGTGACTTCTCTGCAGTATTCCTGCAAGGAGGAGAAAATCATTACAAAAAACATCAGATAAACCTAGACTACCGGACATTCTATCGCATCCTTATAATGGTTTCTAATCTTCAAAACACTCAAGGTCATGAGAGACAAAGTAACTTTTAGAATAATTTATCACAGAACAACAGATAACTAATACAGAGACAGAGGACCTGAGAAATTACCTTGGCTGGCTGCAGCAGGGAATTCTGAAGGCTGTCCTGGGGCATGACTGTTCACTAGATCTTCTGGGGAAGGAAGGAGGTTGGTATTGGTAGGGTGTGTATGCTTGTGTGTACTTGGATGTGTGTCCTGTCAAAGAAGATTGCACAACTGGATTAAACATGCACAAAAGACTTTATCTGAGACCACTGCAATAATAATGAGAGATTCAATTTCACTCAGAACTCAACAGAAGCAGAAGAGATTGATAGCCAGTAGGCAGAATGATACAGTCAGTGGATGGAAAATTACTGAGAGGAACTGGGGTAAGTATCAAGAGTGAAAAGATCTTGGGCTGTATTGGGGTTATAGCTTTCATATGGAAGTGTAGGTGCTTAGATATTGGTTTCATTAAATGTCTTATCACAACAACTAAGAAAATGTGGTGAAGGCTATGTTAACCAGTTTGATGAAAGTATTTCAAATTGTATATAAAACCAGCACGTTGTACCCCACAATTGCATTGATGTACACAGCTACAACTATGATTTAATTTAAAAAAAAAAAAAAAGAAAGAAAGAAAAGAAATATAAGGAGAAGTTGACAGAAACCAAAAAAAAAAAAAAGAGAGAGAGAGAGCAAAAAGAGTGGAAAGATCAAGAACAAAAAGATCTTGACAGGCCAAGGAAGGTATACAAAGAACAACAAGCCAAGGACAACACCTGGGTAAAAATGGAGGCTGCCAAAAGTTTGTCCAAGGAGGCAGTCCTTCTCAGTGCACACATGAACATGCATAGATGATGGGTGAAGCACAGACAAGCCATCCTAATGTATTAACAATCCAGGCAGATGGTGTGGTCACCACAGAGTCAGAGGAAGGGACACACACAGAGGCCCAACAGTCCCACCCAGCTCAACTCCACCACCTCTCTGGATGCCCCCTGTGTGAAGCACTCTGCTAGTGGCTGGACACATAGCTGTGAACAACATAAGGCTGTGCCCTGACTGTGCCTTGGAGAAGCTCACCTTCTGATAGCAACACGGGTGTGGGCACGCACAATGGTAACAGAGAGTACAGTGGACAATAGCAGAACTGCAAGAGGGGATGGGGTTGCCCAAATGGGGAAGGGGTTACAGCTGTGTGTGAAGGTTGGGAGGGAAGACTGTAATGCAAGGGCCAGTCTGGCTGGGTTTGAGGATGAGTAGGAGTCTTTCAGGGGACCCAAGACTGTGAAAGTAGAGGAAACTGGGTAAAGATCTGTAGGTGTAGCTTCTTTGGATAGATTCCTAAAATTTCAAAATGATGTCAGCCATGGAGACAGGGCAGATTAGAAGATATTGAAAGTCAATAGATTCACATGATTTTCACATGAACCCACAACCTTTGGATTTGTCAATATCACTGATAATTTATAATTGCCAACAAAATAGGAACTTGAAGGAGGTCTACATGAAGCTGTTTATGATTCTTTGCCAATGGACAAGGTGGAGAGGGCTCCTCTGACCTGACTGCAAGTGGGGCACAGGCAACCCTGCTGTTGGCTGTAGCTCTGGCCCTGCCTCCTTTCCCAGCACTTAAATGTTCTCACCAGTCTTCCTCAATCACTTCTATGCTGGGAAGAAAAGTTCCACAAATCCACCCAGCAGTGCAAAACTGACAGAACAGCTCCAAAGAAAGAACTGAAGAAGGAAAAGAGGATGGACCTCATCCCAGACTTTGCCATGGAAACCTGGGTCCTTCTGGCTACCAGCCTGGTGCTGCTCTACATGTGACTAACTATCCAGCCCCTAGTCCTCAGTAACCTTGGATGTGGGGTGATGATATAAACTATCTTATCCTATTTATTGTGATGATCAAAAGAGATAATCAAGGGGAAGTTGCCTAAATGTTGGCTGCTACCTTAAGACCAGGGTTGTTGATCTTATTATGTAGGTCTGTTGAAAGAATGACTAAACCCCCCTCACCTCACCATACCATCCACCTTCCATGGTCTGTAGCTAGGAGAATTTAGAGACAGCATTTTGTCCTTGGACAGAGTTTTGATTGAACATGAGTTTAGGCCTCGACTAATCAACCATGATTCAGCATAGGCAAATTACAAACAGCTGGAAGTCATGTGCTTCGAATCCTCACCCCTCTCCCAGGCTTGTGGGACAGTAGAGACAAGAAGAGGTGACTTGGTGACTGTCTCTTTATCTTGCTTTCTGCGTGCATGTCTGCATCAAGGCTTAAGGTTCCTAACCCTTGTGAAAAAGATTGCTCCCTGTGGAACTGACTGGCTCCTGCTCCCCCACATTCCACCCCAGGCATCATTTACAAAAGTCACCATGGGCACCCCAGACTTCCCAGGAGGTGCTCACCTGGCTCTTTCCTGCTTTCTCTGCACCTCCCCTGGAATAACCCCTTCCTCAAAATTCAATTTATCTGCCCTGTTATATGTAGAAAACCATTTACATTTCATAGATGGATATTTAGAGCACAGGAGATCTGGAGGACATCTTGAAGTTTTATTCTTTTCCTTAACCTTTTCCTTCCACACTGTGGAATGGAGTTTTATTTCTCCCTTAATATGAATTTGCTAGCAGCCTGAACAGGTCAGAGCTTCAAAATCCAATTTTAATCATCTTAATCCCTCACCACAGGTTGGTAAACACAACATTGAGTATGGATATAAAAGGCATACAGTCAGGAGTCAGAATGAAGTCACAGAATATTCCTAACTCATCAAAAGCTCATAGGTCTGGTCTACTGCTGGTGCTAGGGTTGACCGTTCACTTGCTTGAAGCCTGGGTACAGGGACACACGTCACTCTATGTGTGGTCTGATAGTGGAGCTGTCACCAGAGATTTGGAAAACCAGGCAAACAACACACTAGCTCTAGAAGACACTGGTGCAGCCCAGAAGTTAATAACTGTAGCACAGATAAGGCCCTTGTTATTTCAACACAATTACTCATCATAGAAATGATCGCCTTCTTTGGTTAGCATTTGTTTTCGCAAAAAATGAATGCCATATAGAGGAAAACTGGAAGGAAAAGATTCACCAAGCCCACCCTCAGCCTTTACTGGATGCCATGTGAGTTTAGACACTAGAATAGATCTTTCATTCGGAAGCCAATGTTGTTGACAGATTAATTCCATTGCATGGCCTCACTTGACAGTTCACATAACATGTTGAAAGTTCAAAAGCAGAGATTACTTTGATTGACCATGGCTATGTTAACAAAGGAAGGAACAGAAGCACAAACACCAAGGCCACTCTGCATTGGATAGTTGGTGCACTATTTTCCACTCATTGTTCTAGGGAAGAATCCAAATGCTAACTTGATTTTTGCCAACCTTCTTTTCTTGGGTCCATCAAGACATTCACTTTTTTATACATGATAAGAAGAGTTAGAGTTGTACCAAGTGTTCAGAACCTATAGTGCCTGAAAGGCAAAACTCTAAAAAAGAGGAAAGAAGATCTAAATCAACTCTCTGGAACACGTTATTGTTAGGTGTGTTATGAGGCATATGGCATCTTTTGCTACCAACAGGAAGGTATTCAAGCTTTGGAAGGCCCCTCTCTGTCAGTTGAAAATACATGTGGGGCATGTGGCACCATGTATGTACTCAACACTTTTCAGTCTCAATTTCCCATTTGCCTCTCTGGGGCCATCTTTATGGACCCAGCAGCTTCATGGTTAGATCTGTGGGTGGCAATCTCAGCCTCTCTCTTCCATCTGCATTTCCTCAGTAGCACCAGAGTGGGAAGGGCTGCAGTGATCCAGAATGCCACTTGGGAGAGTCTGTACATGACACACCAAAGATGCAGCACCAGTCTTTTGGGTTTTCCTACAGATGGAGCTGATGTGCAGAGGCAATAAATTGGCTGCCTTGTGATTGACCTACATGGAAGAGGTGAGCAAGCTTAGCACTGTGATTCTCAGTATCTGCTATTGGAAGGATGGATTCTATGAGGGGGAGAATGGCCTGGACATGGATTCTGTCCTTATTGATTCCTGTGTAGAGTGTCACTCTGGGAACATACAGGTCAATCACCCTTCCCAGTAGCTCAAATTAAGCAGATCATCTGTCTACAGAGACTTGAGTGCAGGTTAAAAGTGCTTACACTTCTCAAGCACAATGCACGCCTTGAACATGTTTGTCATTCTGTAGAAATAAGAACACCCTGACTCCTCCAAGGCCTCTCTATGAAGGCAGACTTAAGAGGGGCCAGATCTTAAAACAGGGTCAGAGCATAGAGGGATGGAAAAATATAAAAGCCCCCAAACAAACTGTAAGCTCTTTGCTCTATGTCACCATAAGCTGTTGGAAACTACTTTTTTTTTTAATTTTAACCTTTTAAAAGATTTTTTATTTTTTTTTAAATTTCAGATTGATATGAGCTCATATACGATTAGGTTACATTGTTTGGGTATGTAGGGTAAAGTCTGAGTTGCACTTGAGTCCTTCACCATGAAGTGTGCTGTATACTCCTATGTTGTACCTGTTGGGTGGAAACATAATGAACCTCCTCCCCCTTTAGCCACTGCTTGTAATTTAATTGTGTTTTTCTCTCATGTTGGTATATGGTTGTTAATCCACTAATTGCAGCATAGTAAGTACATGGGATGCTTTCTTATCCATTTGTTTTGTTTTGTTTTGTTTTTACTGTTTCCGATTTATTGAGTGTACAAAGATTAGGTGACATTGATTGCATTTGTTAGGTAAAACCCTCTTACAGTTGTGTCCCACCCCTAAGAGGTGTGCCATACACCGTGAACTCCCAAACCCCTCACCCCTCCCCTCTCTCCATTACTTCATTCCCCTGTCCCCCATGTTATATTACATCACCTACTGCCTTCATGTTAGTGCTTTGGGATATTTTACATAGGAAAATATTCTACAAATCATTCCAGGTAAATACAAAAGACTCAGTGTCCATCTTTTTTATGGTGGAATAGTTTTCCATGGTAATCATATACCACACTTTAAGAACCCATTCATGTGTTGATGGTCCCTGGGTTGTTTCCACATTTTGTGATTGTGAATTGAACTGCTGTAATCATTCAACTACAAATGTCCTTATAATAAAATGTTTTTTGGGGGGGAGGGTATATACCTAGTAATAGGATTTGGGATCTAGTAGAAGGTCTACTTTTAGCTCTATACTTCCTTCAAAAGGGCTATGCTAGTTTGCAATCTCACCAACAGTGCATACCTGGTCCCCTCTCTCCAACCTGGGCTAGCATCTCCAGCTTTGGAACCTTGTGATAGAGCTGTTCTCAATGGGGTTAGGAGATAACTCGAAGTGGTTTAGATTTGCATTTCTCTGATGGTGAGAAATGTGTTGATTGGTCATCCATCTGTCTTCTTGGGGAAAGATTCTATTCACATCTCTTGCCCTATGATTATTGGATTTGTTTGCTCTTTTCTTGATTTGCTTGAGTTCTTGTAACTTCTGGATATTAGCCCTTTGTCAGATTTTTAGCATGTAAATATCTTTTCACATTCTAATTGTTGTCTATTTGCTTTGTTGATTGTGTCCTTAGATGTGCAGAAGTTTTCCAATTTGGTCAAGTCCTACTTATTTATTTTTGTTATTGCTACAATTGTGTTAGTGACCCTTTGTGATTGAGTGGAAGTACATATGCAAAATCATATTCAGGGCAGAAGAAAACAATTTTTGTTCTTCCTCCATAGAGTTACAATTTCCAAAGCATGGAAGAGTTATATTCCTAAATAGACATAAAAGAATGAAATGTCCTGGAAGAATTCCAGCCTGAATCACTCAGGAGTGCTCAATGTGGGGATACTTATGAAATGCTCATTCTAGGATTTGGACTATGAAGATTTCACCTCTTTTTGGCAAAGCATTGTGATTTTCTATGTGCCTCATACAGGAGGCAGGAGAGATGATAATGACTAATGTAGTTAGTGCTATTGGAGTTGCAGCTATTTTTTTTTGCCTACATTTGACCTCTCTCCCTTGACCATTCCAGTTCCTGAGTCAGTGCCTAGACAGCTTCTATATCTTTAAAATCACAATCCCTGTAACCTGACTTTCCCTTTCACTTTATACATATGTCACCCATTCACACAGACTTTTTAAGAAGCTGGGAATTCCTGGGCCCACACCTCTGCCTATTGTGGGAAATATTCTCTCTTATGGCAAGGTGAATTTTTAAGTTCACTCTTTTGCTTCCTATGTCTGATGAAACCACTAAAGTCCCATAAGTAAAGATACCCCTCCTTAGCATGAACTTCTAAGGTTTTACACTGCAGAAATGATGGGTAGGCCCAGCCAGAGCATGACAGGCTTACCCCAGGGCTTCGTTGTCAATTCCCAGAGCCTCAGGTTTGCCTCAGTCGAATAGCCCAGATTTCTGGTAGCTCAAGACTCATTGTTCAGAGTTTAATGTTCAGGCTGTGTGAACAAAGTCTTTCTGCCTAGTGCATTTTCAGAGGAAGGTGCAGTCAACTTAGTGTTAGGGGGAATGCTGGAAGGGGGACGCCCAGTAGAGCCTCATTTAGCTTGTGCATCAGATCTAAATGTTCTTCTTTGGCAAAAGTAGCCTTTTGATCCTTCCTCCTGCATAGCTTGGATACTTTAGTTCATCAGGAAGCCCAAATGTTGGGTAATATGCACCTCCTTGAAATGTCTCAAGAACGGCTAAATATCCTTGTTTTGCTCCATAGCTGTACCCCAGCTTTTACACCCCATTGTATATTTTGGAAATTTACCAGATGGAGCAAAAGAGTTCTGCTTTGCTTCTTTTCCTTCAATAGTTCCCTCTGAGTGAGCCAAGCAGGGTGTGGGTATAACTGAGACAGTACTATGGTCATCCATGGACCTCAGATATTTAACCATAAAATGAATTTTCTTCTGTTTTGGTTTATTTAACAAAAGCAGATTTGATTATGCAAAATACAAAGAACTTAATTTAACTGCATTTCAATAATATCTACAGGGACTATAAATTATGACTAAGCTAATTGTGGCTTATGCTTCTGCCAGGACCTGGCCCCTGGACAGAAAGGAATGAGCTCATGGCCAGAAGGCCTCCAGCAGCTAAGCCCACATGCAAGCAGATCTTTGACCCAGATTTCCTTTTCTGCACTCCACAGGCTCCTCTCAGATTCTAATTCTCCTAACTCAGGTATTTGTTGCCTAATTACTTCTGAAGGCTCCAGGTTATTTCCCTCTGTAAAACCAATAATTTCCTCTTACTTTGCTGAGATCACCTCTTTAGAAAATGTACCCCAAGATTCATAAATTTGGACCTTCTTTTGCAAAGTGAAAATATCACAAATATAAATTATCAGCAGGAAAATTTGGTTTCAAGCTTCAGAAGTGAAAACTCAGATGAAGTATTGTTAATTTCCTGTGTGCTATGTGAACAAGTTGCACTTCCTGAGCTTTTCTGTGCTGAACTGGACAGTGGGAGTGGTGTCAATTTCTTACTAACACAGTCACTCATTTTCTCACTCACAAGCATGCCTTAGACTTACCTATATACTCGAGTATAAGCCAAGTTTTTTTGGCAGAAAATTTGTGCCGAAAAACCCCAACTCGGCTTATACTCGGGTCATACAGGTTATTTGATTCGGTGCACCGCACCTAATCAAATGCACATAGTCTCCAGTCATCTTCTGCCATCTGCTTGAGGGGGCGGTGCTTCAGCTCAGTCCACAAGTCGCAGCTGAGCTGAAGAGGTAGGCGGCTGAACTGAACTGTATTCCACTGAACTATTTAACCCACAATATTTAATGGCAC
>CAUYPK010067845.1:0-22532 GCA_963574355.1 Loris lydekkerianus | reverse complement strand
GTAAGTACTCCTGTATAATAAAGTAAGTACCCCTGCATAATAAGGTAAGTACTCCTGTATAATAAAGTAAGTACACATACATAATAAGGTAAGTACCCCTGCATAATAAGGTAAGTACTCCTGTATAATAAAGTATGCATACATAATAAGGTAAGTACCCCTGCATAATAAGGTAAGTACTCCTGTATAATAAAGTAAGTACTCCTGTATAATAAAGCAAGTACACATACATAATAAGGTAAGTACCCCTGCATAATAAGGTAAGTACTTCTGCATCACCTTCCAAGAATTTGGGCAGTGGAGGGGGAGTCCCAGCCCATCTTCCCCAATCGAAGGATCACAGGTGCTCACTTTGGCTTCGTGGAGAAACAAGGCCACACACCTCCTGCCTGCCCTGCCTTCCCCTGTGGGCTTCACCTATGAGTCCTGAGAGGAACAAGTATGAAGAGAAGGAAAGCCCGAGACTGGTCATCTGGCTTTTACAGCAGACAGCAAGATGAACTCGCCCAAAACAGGTTACTCCAAAAAAGGTTGAGAGAAGGTGAGCGCATGTGAGGACTAGGAAACCAGGGCTCTGTGGGCAGAGACTGGCATTGAGCAGGTAAGGAGCCCAGCTGGGCCTGGAAAACATACTGAGCGCCCTGGAAGAGAAGCTCTGGATAGTGTCATGCTGTGACAAACAGGTAACAACGATTAAAAAATGTTCATATTTGCAGACGTAAAGGACTATGTCAGAGCTGGAACTAGAAAAGCATGCCCAGCTATTTCAGGAAACAGCAGGAAGCACCCCAAGGCCCTTCACCAAATAGAAGGAAAGAAATTAGATCAATCAAAACGTCACTTTTTTTGAAGTTTTCTTATTGTGGGTAACAATACCCACTGCACACTCACAGTTTTAGAAGCTGGAGGCAGTGGGTGGTTTTGGAGGGCCCTGTGTGCCGCCTCAGGGCTGCGGCGGGAGCCCTGCCTATCTGAGCCAGAGAAGGCACCTGTGGGGGGGTTTGGAGTCTCCCCAGGGCTATGTTTCACCATCCACAGAGGGAGTACTGCTGCCTTGGTTCCCAGGGCCTTACAAATCCCATGGTCAGAGCAAAGTCTCCAGGAATGTTGGCTTCT
Source organism: Loris lydekkerianus (assembly GCA_963574355.1). NCBI lineage: Eukaryota > Metazoa > Chordata > Mammalia > Primates > Lorisidae > Loris > Loris lydekkerianus. The sequence continues at coordinate 21,416 of CAUYPK010067845.1, read as the reverse complement.
CTGTGTGTGGTGAATACCTAAAAGAAAATAAAACATGCAGGCATATACAGACACAGTTGAAACCGTTCTTTTTCATTCATTGTATGTCCTTGGAACCCACTGCTTTGAAAGTTTTGTGGGAAATATCTGTGTGCTTATTCACTGGTCAAAAACGAAAATGGTTCTCTTGGTGTGTTTACCTTTATACAGACCTGCGTTTCTGAGTCTCAACACTGCGGAGATTTTATTTATTAACTTACTTATTTATTATTATTTTATTTTTTTGAGACAGAATCTCACTATGTTGCCCTTGGTAGAGTGATGTGGCGTCACAGCTCACAGCAACCTCAAACTCTTGGGCTTAAGTGATTCTCCTGCCTCAGCCTCCCAAGTAGCTGGGACTATAGGTGCCTGCCACAACACCTGGCTACTTTTTTTTTTTTTGCAGTTTTTGGCCAGGGCTAGGTTTGAACCCATCACCTCCGGCATATGGGGCCAGCGCCCTACCCCTTTGAGCCACAGGCGCCGCCCAACACCTGGCTATTTTTTTTGTCATTGTTGTCATTGTTGTTTAGCTGGCCCAGGGCAGGTTTTAGATGAGCTGATCCTTTGTCATGGGCCTTCTCTGCACTGTAAGTGTCTGGCAGCATCCTTGACCCTCATCCGTAAGTGCCAGTAGGCCCTTCCCTCCAGGTGTGACAGTCAAAAATGTTTCCAGACATTGCCAAGTATCCCCGAGGAACACCATAATGCCCAAGGAAGAACCAGGAGCACAAGTGTTCCAGATCAGCTGGAGAGGCTGAGGACAAAAACCACCCTCCATTTCTATCTCTGGCACAGAGCAAGCTCTCTATTCCCTGCAAGCAGCTCCATGCCCTCACTGGAAGTTGTCCTCAACAAAAATGCATGCTTTGCAGAACCAAACAAACTGCGGTTTGATTTGGCACTCACCTTCCTAGGCAAGCTTTCCTGAGCCCTTTTATTATTCTCATTAGTGACTGTCACCTGGCCGCACAGGCACAGGGAAGACTGACACCTGGAACTCAGCTACACTCTCAGAGCTGAGGAAATCCCTGCACTGCCCTGGATGGTTTCACAACATTTTATAGAGCTCAGATTTTATGCACAATGCAAATTATCCTATAAGGCTATTTAAGTTTAAAGTACCCTTTTAGATAAACAAGAAAAGAGAACAGTGTTGAACCTGATCTATGAATGAATTGCTAATGAGCTAGTCCGATGCTAATGCTGATGCATCAATTTTAACTCTGATTGTAGTAAAGATAAGTGTAAATCTGTTATGTATTATTTGCTCAGTAATAGGGGAAAAATGAGGACACTGAATTCAGAGTGTTTAAAACAGCAGTAGATTAAATTTGTAATGAAGCCCTCAAGAAATTCACTGAAATGATTCAGGAGTTTTCTTCTCAATTATCCCAGAACATAGAAAAGCACAACAAATGTTTTGGGTAGAAATTTGTTATTTGACACCATGTTGTATATCGAAGGAAATATGTTTTCTATTTGAATAATTTGGTCTTCTTTTTTCTGAGTAATATCTGTAAAAAACAAATTTTTAAGGCTGAAACTTGCCGGAAGCTCTGTGCATTTGCTAATGAATACAACAAAACAGCTCATGTTGCTTTAATGTTAATAGGTTTCTACTGTAAAGCATATTCCTGCTTATAAATTTCATTTAAAATTTATTTTTTAAACGATTAAAAAACAATGCATTTTGTTAAGAAAAACTTACAAAGTAATTTTTGTACTCAATTTATGATATTTTAATGCATTTCTCTTCTGTTTTTTAACAAAAAGAAACTATTTAATTAGAGATTGGAGATTTTTTTGTGTTAAATTCTTTGTACATAGTACCTCATTTAACTCATACGATGACTTTATGAGCTGTATAATTTTGGAAAATACCATATGGATGTATATATTTCTATTTACTTACTAAAACTCTATTCTTAAGTTATAAACAGATTTATATATTTCATCGTAAACACAATATTAGATGCTGATCATTTTAAACACACTTTCAGATTATTCAACATAAAGCTTATGTTCATCTTTGATTACTTCCATTTGATAAGTTTCTACAATAGTATGCCTAAGTCAAGTGTTCTTGGTTATATATTCCCAAACGGCCTCCATAAGGCTCTACGTGAGTGCCATCACATCAAGTAGCACAGTTTATCACTCCAAATTTATGAAAACTGGCCATTATCACACATTTCAAGATGTTATGAATTTGATAAACAAAAAATAATTTAATGTTCATTTAAATGAAGTTCTTACGGTAGATGATTTTAGATTTACTCACAATTGCAGGAGATAATACAGTTAGAGTTAGGCGCTAAGGGGTGTATTTCAAAAGGTAACCATGCTGCCTTGTTTAGCAATGAGGTATATTTAGCACCTTTTCTAGGATCAGTTCACAAATGTAATCATCATATCCCTTAACTTGAAGTCACATGATCACACTTCCAGGAAGTGCTAGTTTTTTAATGAGGAAGCTTTAATGAGGAAGCGCTCAGCGAGACTAGCCACCTGGGACATTCGAAAGTTCTGTGCTTCAAGTTCTATTCTAGGAGTGTTTATTCTACACATTTTAAAGAAAAGGCCAGAAGAAAAGGAACATGTTGTCAAGAGAACCTCAAATAACTATTCCATAATTTTGGGCCCTATAGCACATTTTGATGTGGATCTCAAATATGGCTTGAAAATAAACTTATAAAATGTATTATATAATATCTTCAGAACAACAGAATAACCACCTTCAAATACCAAATTTCAAGCTGAACTAAGGTGGTTTAAGTGGATACCAGAGTCAAAGGCCAGCATGACAAAAATGATAATTTCATGTAGTCCACTAAAAAGCAGAAATAAAAGAACTCAAATCCAACTAAACAAAGAGAAATAAGTGGATAACAGTGTTTTCTTCCCATGCTTGTCTGCCCTTTTTGGGGGTCATTGGCCAGGAGACCCCAGAGTCCCGGACACGGACATGGCATGTCCCATTCTCCCGTTCCCAACATGCAGGGGGATATCTGAGGTTGTGTAGTCAGGGACCATACCAATTATGCTTATTTCTGTGTTTCCAGTGCCTGGGACATTTCCTTGCACATAAGAACCACTTGATAAAATATTTATTGAATGAACTCATGGACTAGTGAGAAGGACCCAGAAGGCAGTGGAAAGAGAAGACCCTCTAATGGTTGCTTATGTTGACGGCATTTTTTATATGCAGGTGGATGATTGAAAGGCACCAGATCCCTCAGCTCCGAAGATGATCCCACATTCTTTGTTGAAATAAAAACCATTTTTTATTAGAACATGTGATAAAGTAGGTATTGGAATGGGAGATTCAAGTCCAAATTAATTAAATGGACTGGGACAGGAAATTTTACAATCTGTACATGAATTCTCATCTTGGGGCTGGGCAGATTACATTGTGAGTCACTGAAAGAATATACAAAGGGCCTCAGCATGGAGGATGTGTTGCAGGAGATCTGAGGAGCCAGAGGCGTCACAGAGACGGGAGGCGACTTGGAGGAGCAAGTGCAGCCACGATTCTGCAGGAGAGGAAGCTGGACATCAGCACTGGTTCAGGGTGAATGCTGCACCCAGGACAGTAACAAAGAAGCAAGTGTCTCTGGTACCTACCCTGGCTCATCAAGAATACAGACTGGGTGAAATTCACCTTCTTTGGGGACAAGATTACTGCATTTCTACATAAGGGAAATAGCACAGACATAGTGGATATTAGCAAAGCCATTGCAAACATCCTGCTCTTTCCTGCTCGACATGAGGAAGGGTCTCAGACAGCAAGCTACTGCAATGTAGATTCCTTCCCAGTTCAAAGCTTGCTCGTGGATGTGTGTTATTGGCTCAAGGCCAAGTTAGAATTCACCTGCACTTGGATATGGCATGTGGGCACTGAGGTTTTGCTGCCTAAATTTTTGCCTGGCGTGAATCTTGATGTGATAATGATTTCTGTGAATGATGAAAGCTGCATCCAAAACATCTTTCCACTTCAGACAATGAGCTGCATGTAACATGGTGGCATTACCAGGAGCAGGTAGAGTCCCACACGATCCAGTGTCCATGAGTGGCTCTGCCCAGTGTAATCCTTGGCTCTGGGATAGAAGTGGGGCCCCCTGACAGTGTTGAGCTGCTCCAGATGACGTTAACAGCATCGCTACCGAAACAAGGACATGCAGTGATCAGAGCGTAGCTCGATGGCTGTGCTCCTTCCTACCGTCTGCATTTGGAAGGTGTAAAGAAAACTATATTCAAAGAGAAATAAATTAGGCATCAGAACTCAAAAATAAGTTGGAGTAAAGAGATTAGGACTGCAAATCAAAAGAAGGAAAAACTTGTAAAAACTATGATAAAAAGACAAAAAATTCCTACCCCCAATATCCGAACATATTTTATGTGAAAAATAGATTAGCTTAGTTCTGCGCACCTGTAAGCGTCAGAAGTAGAAGCAATGAATAGAAGCTACAAAGAGGAACTGGGACCTGAATAGGAGAAAATTTTCAGAAAGTTGACGGAAGATAAATGGTCAACTTTAGAAGATGATAGATTTCTTGTTAGTTGAAAATGTTTGAGAAATGCCTAAAGATATCATTGAAAACCATCAAGGCGTTGGACCAAAACATGGTCTATATATGCATTTTCTATGTGAGTGACTATTGAGCAGTTGAAATGTGGCTGTCCACATTGAGATGGACCTTAACTAGAACTCACCCAGCAGATTTCAAAGACAGGATAATCAATAGGAAAGTCAGATGTCTCACTAGTGTGCTTTCAGATGGACCAAATGTTTAATAGATAATATGTTAGATGTTAGATGGGTTACAAAAGTCTATTAATTTCACCTTATTTTCATTTTTTTCTGATTGGAATTTTGTAATGTCTAGAGTTGCTTGTGTCACTGCATTCTACTTCCTCTCATCAGCATTGGCTCGACCCCAGCTATTCCAGCTGTGCTTCCTACGTCAGCAGCATCAACACCACCCGGGAGCTTGTGGGAGCTGTGGCGTTTACACCTAGCTGAGCCCCACTGAGCCAGAATCTTCATATAGCAAGGTCTGGAAAGCATTGCTAAATGAAGATCATTATTGCTCTCAGATTATTTTTAAAGGAGAAAAACCTTTTATTTAAAGGAAATCTAAAAGTAAAAGAATATTATAAAACTAGAAATAGTGAGGATATGCTCCTTTTGGGATGGGGGGGTTAGTCCTTTCTCGTAGCTTTGCCCACCCTGCACAACTTTACCCTGGTTCCTGCTGTCTGGAAAAACACACAGTTTCAATACCAGAGCCGCGTGTTGTTTGTGGAGGTTTTAAATGTACGAAATGCGTAACTCCTCCGTATGTCTTCATTCCACCTTGCATTCAAGTTTATTAGAAACAGAAAGACAGTGGCCTTAGCCACAGCTACAGGCATGGTTTCTATGGATAGGCACCCACTTGTCTGGGTCAGGGGCTGTCAGACAAGCCCATCATAGCAATGATTAGAGAATCTTGCTTCCAAAATGCACAACCTGGTGAGTCAGAACTTCCAAGAGTAGTAAGTTAGACATCTATTTATTTAAGGGATCCTCTGTTACGTTTAAAAGAGTTCAGCTACGGCCTTCAATAGAGTGATTTCCTCTTTCTCAAGAGATGTTTTCTGACTTGAGTTATTCAAATAAGTGCTTCAACTCCTTAAACTTAAGTATAAACCCAAGTTTTTTCTTTATATTCCTAATTTTATATTTTCTAAATTTTTACAAAATGTAAGGACTAGTGCTAACCACTACCTGATATTACTGAGTTAAGAATATTCCCACCAAAGATAAAAGCTTCCCAGTCTATTAAGAATTGTTTCCTTATAGAAATTGCAGCAAAAAATATATTGCTTCCCTTTTTGTAAGAGGTGAGGTGTTTGTGCAGTGTGCTTAGGAGTATGCGAGGGGCAGCCTTGAGTAGTAGAATTGTGTCATATTGTTAAAAACCTTTTTTTTTTGTTATAAAATGAAAAGATGTAAAATTAAAATAAATTTTTGCATTTTGTATAGTAAATTAACTTGACATTCTGTTATAAATGAAAACAGGTACTTAAACTAGGAGAGGGAAGAGGTAACATTCTGCATGTAACTTTTCCAAGACTCTGAATCACCTGAACACTCTGTAGTGGAGACACCTACATTCCTCATGTGGAGGGAGACAACTTGTCACCCAACTCTGATTCAGAAAAAAAAAAAAAAAAAAATCCAAAGACATTCCATGGACAGTTTATCTTCATTTATATTTTGTACTTAAAATTGTGCCCAGGAGCTGAAACAATGACATAGATAAGGACAATGGTGGAAAGAAAAACAATTTCAGAGTCTCTGCCCTTGAAGTCAGATGTGCCTGGTCACAGAGCTTGGAGATGAGGTCACATTGGAGTTGAGGTCACATTGGAAGTGAGGTCACATTGGAGATGAGGTCACCTTGGAGATGAGGTCACATTGGAGGTGAGGTCACGTTGGAGATGAGGTCACCTTGGAGATGAGGTCACCTTGGAGGTGAGGTCATGTTGGAGATGAGGTCATCTTGGAGATGAGGTCACATTGGAGATGAGGTCACGTTGGAGGTGAGGTCACATTGGAGGTGAGGTCACATTGGAGATGAAGTCACAGTGGAGATGAGGTCACCTTGGAGATGAGATCATGTTGGAGATGAGGTCACGTTGGAGATGAGTCACCTTTGAGATGAGATCACGTTGGATATGAGGTCACGTTGGAGGTGAGGTCACGTTGGAGTTGAGGTCACGGTGGAGATGAGGTCACGTGGAAGGTGAGGTCACGTTGGAGATGAGGTCACCTTGGAGATGAGGTCATGTTGGAGATGAAGTCATGTTGGAGATGAGGTCATGTTGGAAATGAAGTCATGTTGGAGTTGAGGTCATGTTGGAGGTGAGGTCACATTGGAGATGAGGTCACCCTGGAGATGAGATCATGTTGGAAATGAGGTCACATTGAAGATGAGATCACCCTGGAGATGAGATCATGCTGGAAACGAGGTCACGTTGAAGATGAGATCACCTGAAGGTGAGGTCACATTAGAGGTGAGGTCACGGTGGAGATGAGGTCACGTTGGAGATGAGGTCATACTTATAGCAGAAAACTGCTGGCAGAGCCCAAGCTCACAATAGCCTCTATGAGGAAGGTAGGAAATCTGTTTGTCTGCATATTATTATTATTTTTTAATAACCTGATACTTGTTAAAAGAGCAAGAAAGACTGATTCAGGACTCTTGCCACAGGTGTCCAAACTATCTCAACAGGGGAGAAGGGGGACCCAACTATAAGTGAGGCAGAGACAAGTGTGGCCAGGGCAGAGCGAGGGGTCACAGGGCGGGAGCCTGCCAAGAGCTGAAGAGTGGGAAGAGGATTCTAACTGAAGGCAGGCCAGGGGGATCAGATCCCAGGAGTAGAGAAATTTGATCTGATTTTTCAATCAAATAGGACATTACAAAAGTTTTGAGATACACAAAAACAAAGAAATGTAAAATCCACACCGATGGAAACACATGAGTCCTCTCAGCAACACGGACAAGCTGAAACTTGCACAGGTGAATTGGAGGGGATGCTGTCCCTCTGTTGACTGTATTTCTTGGAAGGGAAATAATCAACCCTAACACAGTCTGTCTGAAAACTTTCCTACCAGCAGAGATTGTATATCAAGGGTGCTCAGATATCAAAGGTTGGAGGTTCTTCTGGGCCTGACTTAGTAGAATTCTGCTGCAGCTGAGCCTTGCAGGTCCAGAAAGGGCAGAGATGGAGATCAAGGGATAGGGGACGAGGGATCTCATGGGAACCTGGCCTTGTGTGTAGCCCAAGGGAGGGTCCTTGCAATGTCCCGTGAAACCCACGCTAACTATACTGGAGAGACTTAGATGATATATTTTAAGAATGGGGTAAAATATTTTTGCTTATTTTGATGACTCAGCTGTTATTTTGAGGAACTCAGATTGCCCATGAATTTCAAAGGCTGGTCCTTCTATGAGTCGTGAATGAACTACTGAGCTGAGGGGATCAGCAGGAACAAACATGTGCATGGCTGCGACACCTGCCTTTGTGCAGCTTCCCTCAGCTTTCCTGTTTCAGCCTCAAAAATAGACCAGGCCACTTTCCCCGCACTCTCTGGCAGTGGCCCACAGAGCCTGCTGAACAACGACAGCAGGGTCTGTGCAGCGCCGGCCGGGCCCTCTTGGGCCGTGCACCTGTTGAAGGGCGGCCTGCAGGCGTGTTGTATCCCGTTACTGCCCTCCCTCCAGAGAACCACAGACTACATTACTTTGAATTACCAAATCAAAACTTTATGTGTGGTCATCTCCCCACGGTCTTTAGCATTTTTATGTCATAATCCCACCATGACCCCCTCCTCACATGCCATTACCTTATTGAAAAATTCCCAGCAGATGTCATCAGAAGATGGATGGATGTGGCTGGCTGGTCCCTGGGTATCTTGGCTGAAATCTGAACACTGTTCAGCTTTGCTAAGGATATTGTGAAAAGAAGAGTCATCCAGGGAATAGGAGAGAGGCCGGCAACAGTGGCTTCGTCCTTGCCTTCTGCAGAGCTCTGGGTGCAGTGTTGGCTGCGAGAAGAGGACACTTCCCCTCCATGTGGTGGTAAGGCAGGACAGAGGCAGGGGAGTCAGTGAAGGAAAATCAAAGCCAGAAGGGTTTGATCTCAGAGTAGCAGAATTGCACAGGCAGCTTTGCACCCCTAACATGTATCTGTTCATGCAAGAACCATCAGCACATCCCTGCCGTGAGTGGAGGTGGGAGGGATGCGGGTGAGACTGGGCCCTGCCCTCCTGCAGGTGGGAGCCAGCTAAGGGAACCCTGACTCCTGGTGACAGGTTGTGAAGGGGCGTGTACCAACAGGAAGAGAGAAAAGTCCAGCCCAGAAGGCCTGGCAGGGAGTCCCAGGGGAGGTGCCTTTCCAACAGGAGACAATAGCAGGTCCAAGGGGCAGAGCTAGGTCTGGGCAAAGGACAGCTGGTACACAGGGCCAGATCCAGGGATGAAGTGGGCAGCTGTGCAGTAGAGCCAAGGGTGGGGGGCAGTACCCTGATAGAGGGCTGAGGGAGCGTCAGCATCTCATGCTGGAGGTGGGGGACAGAGCCCCTCTGAAGACAACCCCTGTGTTCTGCAAAGAGACACAGCAGGTGGAGAGACCAGGCAAGTCTCTGAAGGGTTTGTGACAATGGACAACTGACGGGCGGAGTGGGGACGGCCTTGGGCAGGAGCCCCTGAGGGCATGGAGCGCTGGGGAGCAGCTCAGTGCTTACTGACGATGAACTGAGGGAGAGGGAGGATAACTACAGGCACGGTCAGCCGCCACCTCGTTGGGGTGAAGAGCAGGCTCAGGGGCATGGGGAAGGGACCATCGCGGGGACAGTGAGAGTCAGGGCTGGGGACAGACACAGCAAGGACGCAGGACTGAGCAGGGATCTAGAACCAGACAATCCTCAGGCCTCGCAGGATCTTTGATGATAGGGAGCCCGGGAGAGCAGATAGAGGGGAAACATCTGATCACAAGACCTGGGTGGGGGGCAGGCAGAAGAGGTGGAAGCTGCTCTGCTGGGAGCCTTCGGGTGGTGTCCTGGGGCCTCAGGGAGCTGGGGAGAGGGTGAGGGGAGGACCATGGTGACACAGGTGCCCCCGTAGACAGCTGGCAGCAAAGGAAGCCAGGAGAGTGGCCATTGGAAGAAAAAGCAAGGACAGAGAATGAACGTGTTTGCTGTTCAGGGCAGTCTTGCTGACACACGGTCTGAGATTGACAGGAAGGGTCCAGGACACTGAGGAAGGGAAGGTCCAGAGATGGAGACTCAGGCTTATAGAGATGAAAGAAAATAGCACTTTCTGGTCACAAGGTTTTGTTCAAGATTGAAAGTTTGAGATATTTCAAACTTGGCCTTTCTCAGAGGAGTTCCTCTGGGAACTGCTCAGTACTGGAAGGTAGCTAGTGATTGACGTAGAAAGTGAGTCCACGCGTCCACATGCTGGCTGCTTTGCAGGTGCACATCATCGGAGCTCCTCTGATGAGGAAGACCAGTCCCGTGCAGCAGCCAAGAGCCTGCAGATTCGGAGCCAAGAGCCCTCTGCCTTTAACACCCTCTACAGGACTTGGTGACCCTGGATAAAGCCTTCTCATGCCTCAGTTTCCTCATCTGCAAAGTAGAGTTAGTGGGCAAAGTACTTATTAGATTTATGCCCACAAAGCATTATCGCATGTGTTTAAGGATAAATTTATGCATCTGACATTATGGCACTTTAATCTGACCCCAACTGTTAACCTGTTGCTACTAAGCCTTGTCTCACATTCATTAGTTTTTACTTTACAGACGGCTCATTTATTTGCTATCCGCTTATGCGATAGATGGATTCCTTTTCATTCCCTTCTTTGCCTAAATATCCTGAATCTCTCTTGTCAGTTATCAAAGTGCCACCAAGTGTTATGACAGAGATGTGTTATTCATTAGTCCTCAGAAATCTCACTCTGCATGTATAGGCAGAAAGAAAGATGCACTTCAAGGCCAATATTCCAGAGGGAAACCTTAATATTATAGAAAAATTTAGTTGGTGACTGTAGATGCTCTGGAAAACCACCCCACCTTCCTTGGAGCTGTAAGAGCTACACAGGACTCAGGGACGCACTGTGCTGGAAGACGGCCGAGAGGGTGGGGAAGAGCACCCTCAATGACACCAAACGTCCAGAAGGAGCGGCTTCACTCAGGAAAAGTCACGCATATTCAACACAAAACGGAGTTTTCCTTTAATTGCTTTCTGGTGTTACCTTTCTGAGTTTGCTTTAGCCCCAGCTACAAAGCTCTTTGCCAGAGAACCAGTGGTGAGGACTGACCCAGGAGGCTGTGTCAGTGGCGGGAGCTGCCGCTCCACTCAGGACGTGGCTGTCAGGAGACCATGCCTCATGGGACGATTTCAAACCAAGTGGTGATTAAAGTGAGGCACTCAACATCTGAGTTGCACTACAGGCAAGAAGATGACCCAACTCTCTCTTGACACCTGAGCCCTGCCTCCTGTCAGGTCAGTAAGGGCATCAAACTGTCACAGGAGCACAGACCCTACTGGAATCTGCATGTGTGAGGGACCTGGCTTGTCACAGGAGCACAGACCCTACTGGAATCTGAATGTGTGAGGAGTCTGGGTTGAGGATCCTTTTGAGATTCTCTGGCCTGATGATCTGAGGTGGGCTTAGGGCACAGGCAACACACCACCACCCCCAGATGGGATCATTTAGTTATAGGAAAACAAGCTCAGGGCTCCCACTGATTCTGCACTGTGGTAAGTTGTACACTTATTTCCTTATACAGTAGAACCTCTATAGCTGACCACCTCCCTGCACTGACCACCTCCTCATGTGACCTAGTTCTCACAGACTGGACGTTGACCACAAGTACACACCTGTACAGCAGGCCTAGTTCATTATGGTGACCACCTCTCTATGTTGACCACTTAGTTACAGTCCCCTGGGTGGCCAACTTACAGAGATCCTACCATATATTACAAGGTAATAATAATAGAAATAAAGGGCACAATGAATGGAATGCACTTTATAATCCCTAAACCATTCCTCTGTCACTGGTCTGTGGAAAAGTTGTCCTCCATGAAAACATTCCTGGTTGGGGACCGGAAACCAGAGATCAGGTACCTGGGAGCGCTGCCTTCTAAAGTTTTCTGTGGGGCCTGGTGTGTTAAGGTCACAGCCCCACCAGAAGGGTGGTGGGCAGTTCCACGTGCAGTGTTAGGTTTTGAAGGTTTAATTAGTGAAGCTGCCTCTTCTTCACAAAGGCTGTGCCTGGCCCTACAGCTCTCCCACAGAGCTGCATCTAGAGACACTTGTCTCCCACTCCTCCTGAGTACTAGTTTCTAATCACTGTGTCCCAAACAGGATGTGATAATTTCAGCTTCTGGCAAAAACCCAGATTTAGTTCTCAAGGTGCCAAATAACTTACAGTAAGTTAGCTCACAGGCAAAGGGTACCCGCCCCCTTCAATCGAGGAAACTTCCTCAGGTTAGGAAGTCTAGTCCAATTCTAAAACCACTTTTCCCGTGAAAGCTCCTTTATCCTCTTGCCCAATTTAAAATAATATTTTCCTTTGCTTTCTCATAATTCTGTTCCTCTCTCCCACACATGCACTTCCACCTGTGTGGCGAGGTAAGTTGTGGGGCGGGTGCTTCTGTGCTCAGCACCTGCCTGTGGGCAGCAGAGTGAGCTTGGAAACTGCTCACTCAGCCAGACGTCTACGTCTCTGAAGGAGACAGATGAGCAATGCTGAGAAAAATAAGATGCTGGATTCAGAGCTGTGGAAATATTTTTAAAATGACACTTGAGAGTTTAAATAAATGCTCTGAATTTAATAATAAGAATTTCTTTTTTTTTTTTTCTTTCCTTCTGTGTATCTTAGAAATGTTAAAGGTTTCTGCAAGCAATCAATACAAAAACTGTTTCTTGATCTCTGACCTGGACTATTTGAACATCTGAAACTTGACTTGAGGCCTCGGTGCTCTTCATTTTGTTTTGTTCTTGTTTTTTCCCATCAACAGTTGTAACTTCCTGAGGATCCCTAAGGCAATCTCTAGCCCACCACTCAATTCCAACTTCCAGAATATTATGAGAGAAGCTTGAGGTCACGTGAGTGGTCTACCCAATCTGAAAAGCTTCGACATCTGGACATGGTCACATGCTGGGTTAATCCAATTATATGGAAATGGTAGTTTTTAGAGAAAACAAAACTCATGCTGAGTTTTGGCAGAAAACTTAGTAGAATAGATGTGGCTCTTTTCAGAAATCGCTGGTCCTGGTCATGTAAGTAATTGAGTTTATATAAACTTGTGTTGCAAGGTGAATGGGTCAGGTGGCACAAGCTGCTGTCCTGCATAGGTTCCTATGTAGTTGGGGACGCGCAGCCCTTGGGGACGCGCCAGCCACCCTCAAGGCTCTGCTGCTCCAGTTGCTGGCAAACTGTGCTGAGGTTACCTCTTCTGTTATAACTGTGCTTCAGATGCTGGGAGTTATTATTTTGAGGCCAATTATGACTTATTTTTATTTGAGCTACACAGAAGCAGTACTAAATGTATCAGAAACTTACCCCGGGGCAAGGAGGAGTGTATCAGCATCACGTAAAATTAACTCTTAAATATTTGCAGCCGCTAATCCTAAGCAAATAAGAACGACCACCAAATTCAAGTTTCTGGGAGGCAGCTGAAAGGCAATCTAAGGCCTTCCTGTCCATTTCTTTAGTTCTGTCCATCTCTGTGATTGTGTATTTTCAGAAGGAATTATGTTCTTACTAACTTTTATGTATTTAAACACTAAATCAATAGTTCTTTTTCAGTACATATTTTCTCTGAAGATTATTTTTAGATTTACAGAAAATTTGCAAAGACAAATTTCCCTCATGTCTAAACTTCCTTTCCTCTCTAATTAACTCCCCACCCTAATAGGCTACATTTGTCACATTAAGTGACTGATATTGACACATCGTTATTAACCAATGTCCACGCACACATCCTTAGCATTTCCGGGGACATTCGTCCTTTGCTGGGACTCATCCAGGGTCCTACAGTACATTTGGTCCTCATGTCTTATTGGCCTCCTCTTGGTTGTGAGGATTTTTCTAATTTTCCTTGTTTTTGATGGTCATGATGATTTTGGGGCCAAGTATTTTAAAGAACGTCACTCAATTCAGATTCACCTGATGCTTCTCTCGTCAGCCTGGTAGTGTGGACAGGTGCTCAGGGACAGTGCCACCCTCACGCTTCACGTCAAGGGTCACACTGTTGACTCAGAACATGACCACCTGGCTGAGCTTGCCTCTATTGTTTTCTCTGTTGGGAAGTCACTCTCCCCACACCCATCTTCTGCAATATTCTTTGGAAGAAGTTGCTAAACACAGCCCATACTCAAGGAGTGGGGAGTCAGGCTCCAGTTCCTCTGAGATGAAGTCTCTATATAAATTATTTGGGATACTTCTGCATAGATTTATCTATTCCCCCATTTGCTACTTATGCAATCAATTATTTGCATCCATTTGAGATCATGGACCTACATTTTACACTTTGGGATATAGGACTGCTGTATTTTGCCTAGCTCAAGCAAGAGGCTCGAGCCACTGTTAATAATTTCAATTAGCTCCAGTGCCCCTCTGAGGCACTGATCACGTGTGCGCATGTGTGTACATGTGAGCACTGTATACTTCTTGACTTTTTAGAATTACAATATGCTCAGGGCTCATCTTGAATGTGTCTTCCCACTGTTATAAAGTAAGTCAGCTGTTTCTCCAGGGAGTCCAGATTCCTTTCATCAGTTTTCTCATTTATTTTTTTCTAAAAGTGGTATATTTTCACACTTTACACTTAAACCTACTTTGAGATAATTTTTGTGAGAAGTATAAAGTCTGCATCTGAGTTCATTTCTGCATGTAGATGGCTATTCTAATACCATGTAGAGTAAGGGCTATCAAGTCTCCCTAAAATTGCCTTTGCACTTGTTTTAAAAATCAGTGAGCTGAGTGTCTGTGAGGGGGTCTTCTCTGAGCTCACCCAGAGCCCCACTGAACTGGTTAGTTGAGTGTCTGTGTGGAGGTCTGCTCTGAGCTCCCCGTGATTCCTTGCTCCTGTTAGTTGAGTGTCTGTGTGGGGTCTGCTCTGAGTTCCCCCTGATCCCTTGCTCCTGTTAGCTGAGTGTCTGTGTGGAGGTCTGCTCTGAGCTCCCCCTGATCCCTTGCTCCTGTTAGCTCAGTGTCTGTGTGGGGGTCTGGTCTCAGCTCCCGGTGCACACTCTCTACCTGTCTTATCTTCCACCAGTGGGAGGCTCTGCCTGGAACACTGTAAGATTTGAGGTCAGACAGTGGGACTCATGTGAGTTCTCCACAGTTTTTCATTTCTTCAAAATCATGTCGGCTATTACAGGTTGATAATCTTTATGAATTTGTTCATATCTACAAAGTGTCTCTTCTTGGAATTGTATTCAAACTCAATAGGCAGATTAATCAAGTTAGGAAGAATTGATGTCTTAACAAGATCGAACCCCTACATTTAGACTTTCTTTGCTTTATTTCACCAGTGTTCATAACCTTTCACATGCTGTTGACTTGTGGAAAGACAGTGAACTTTTGTATGTCATCTTTGCAATCTAGCTATACTTGGTCATTATAACCTCTGAGAGATTTTGTAGATTTGGGGGATTTCATGCAAGGACAATCATGTTACCTGAAATTGAAAATTTTTTGACATTTTTTGTGTGTATACACACATATATGTTATTTTGTAACTATTGCTCTAGCTACAACTTCTATACATAGAAAGAGTGAGAGAAAACATCCTTGCCATATTCCTGACAATTAGGATATTACTTGTACAGTGCTAGCTATGGGTCTCTGAGTACGTGTGTGTGCATGTGTGCATGTGTGTGTGTGCGTGTGCGTTTACGTGCATATACATATGTGTGCATGTGTTGGTGTGTGTGCGTGTGTGTTTACATGCATGTATGTGTGTGTGTGTGTGTTGGTGTAAGTGGGCATGTGTGTGTGTGCGTTTGCATTTACGTGCATGTACGTGTGTGTGTGTGGGCATGTGCATGTGTGTGGGCATGTGCATGTGTGTATGCATGTGTGGGCATGTGCAAGCCTTCTCTCAAGTTCAGAACGTTTCCTTCTACTCAGTGTGCTGAAAATTTTTATTTTGAATGGGTGTTGGATGTTACCAAATGCTTGTACTACATCAATTGATATGATCATAATGTTTGCTTCTCTAGACTATTGATTTGGGGGATTATACTAATTGATTTTTGAATGTTGAATCAGGCTTGCATACCTACAATAAATCCCCCTGCTCTTGATGTATAATCCTTTTCATACATTGTTGGATTATATGTGATAATATATTATTGTGGATTATGCATTTATGTTCATGAAAGATGTCGGTCTATAATATTGTTAATGTAATTTCTTTACTGGTTTTGCTATTATGATAAAGCTTGCCCCATAAAGTGAGTTAAAAAGCATCCTTTCTGTTTCTATGTTACGGCAGAGCTTCCAGAAGTGTGGTTTCATTTCTTCTCTTACTGTTTTATGGAGCTCACCACAGAATCATCTGAATGCCATGCCTTCTTATTTGAGGATTATTAATGAGTGATTGAATACATTTAATAGATATTAATAGGTATCTCTTTCATCTACCATTCCTATAGCTATGGGACTATGGGATGACTCCAGTCCCGTAATTTCTTGTGTGAGGTTTGGTATTTCCTTCATGGAACTGGGCCCTCATCTCCATCATCAGACCTGTGGGCGCACAGTGCTGAGGATCCCTTTATCACCCTTGGAATGTCTGTGGTTTCCACAGCACTGCTCACACTGACATGGGTGATACTGACAATGTCTGTTTTCTTTTTTCTTCATCACACTGACTAGTTTCAAAGACTTAATTGTCTTTTCAAGGAATTTTTAGACTTTATTGATTTTCTCCTTTGTTTTTCCCATTTTCAATTTCATTGATTTTTGCTTTAATTGTTATGAATTCGGTTATTCTGCTTGCTTTGGGCTAAAACATCTCTTATTTCTCTAGATTCTGGAGGTGCTAGTGCAGGTCACTGCTCTGGCCTCTCTCCCAAGCGCTGCCGCCATTCCACCCCACACGCTGGGACCTCTCCTGTGGTCATGTCCCTTTACTGCGGTGCAAGTGTATTTGGTTTCTGTGAAGACACCTCATTTGACCCGTAGCTTGTTTATTTATTCATCCATTTATTCTTTTGTTTCAGGATAATGAATATGTCCTTTAACATGCTCCAAAGGTAACCCATTAGTTCTTTTAAAAGTCATTTTGATCTTACAAATTTAAATACATTTGAAGCACCATCTTGGAGACCCAGGATAGCTGGTGGTATAATTCCATGTAAGTGCAAAGACCCAAGGGCCAGGGGGAAAGATGGTGCAACTCTCCACCCAAGGGCAGAAGTCTATGAACTTGGGACTCTGGTGTCCAAGGGCAGGAGGAGGTGCCCAGGGGGTGTCCCGGCTCTAGAAGACACAACATTTGCTATCTCTTTGCCTTTCGGTTATATGTCAGACCTCAGGTGGATTGCAAGGTGCAGACTGGTGAGCACAGGCCTCTCCCTCATCCTTCTGACTCAAGTCCTTATTTGTTCCCGAGACACTCCCGCAGACACACCCATAAGTCACTTGGCGCATTCCTTAATTTTTCCAAATAATCAGACATCTTCAATTCTTTTTCTTTTATTTGTTTCAAGATTGATCCTATCCTGAGAACACGCTTTATGTGATACACGGTACTGTCAAATTGGTGATGTGCTGTGTGGCACAGATGCAGGTTCTAAAGGTGAACGGCCCATATCAGCTTAAGAGATATCACTGTTGTTAGGGAGAACGTTCTATTAGAGTCAACCAAGATTGAGTGGATTATTAGTGCTGTTGAGATCATTTACATTATTATTAGTTTTTTGTCTACTCGATCTATGAATTTCTGGCAGAAGGATATTAACATTTCAAGAATAAATGTTGCTCTGTTTTTTTCTCTATTTAGTTCTATCTACTTTTGGTTCACATATTTTGATTTAGAATTATGTGCCTTCTTAGAGAACTGCATGTGTTATCATTATGCAAATGGCCTCTTCACCGTGGCTATGTTCCCTTATCCTGGAGTCTTCTTCACCTGAAAGTAATATAACCTCTCCAACTGTCTTGCTGACTAGTGTCAGCCTGATAAATCTTTCTCCTTTTCTTTACTTTTAATTTCTATCTTTTAATATTTAAAGATGTTTTCGTATGGACAAAAAATAGGAGTTCTGATTCACTTTTGAAATATGTTCTGATAATTATGTTTTTTAATTTATCTATTTAGGCCATTCACATTTAAAGTGATAGTTGGGTTAATTGCTACCACTTTTGCAATTATTTTCTCTGATTATATTTATTATTAGCTTCTTTCTTCCCATGTTTAGACCTTCTATAGTTTTAATTGAAAAATTTTATGATGTCCTTTTATCTGTTTTCTTGTTTTATCAATTATACATGTTTTATAAAAAAAAAAAAAAAAATTTAGTGGCCAACCCAGAGTTCCAGTATGCATTTTTAAGTAATCTAAGTCCATCTTTAAGTAACACTGACCCACGTAGCAAGACAGCCCCCAATCCCTCCCTCTCATCAGTGTGGACATTACTGCCGTTCATTTCTTTATTCATATCCTGTAATCATGCAAAGTTATTATTACCACTTTAAATAAACAATTATCTTCAGATAAAAATAAGAGATGCTATTTTACCCTCATCCATTTCTTCTCTAAAGTTCTTTACTTTATGCGAATCCACGTTTTTTACCTGCATCATTTTCCTTCTGCCTAGAGAACTTCTACCATTTCAAAAAGGGCACATCTATTGGCAACAAAATTCCTCAGATTTTCATTATTTGAGAAAGTCTTCATATTTCCTTCACTTCAAAGGCTAATTTCCCTGAATGTAGAACGTTAGATTGGTGGTTTTGTTTTTCAATGCTAAATATTTTATCCCACCTTCTTTTTGCCTTCATGGTTTCTGATGAGAAGTCTGCTGTCATTCTGCTCTGAGTCTTGTAGTGTGTAAGGTTCTCCTCCCACCCTCACCTTGGATTATTTCAAGGTTTTTCTTTGGTTTTGATTTTTTGCACTTTTAATACATGATTAGTATACGTGTTTGAATGTGTTTATTCATTTTGGTTGGTGTTCTCTGAGCTCTCAGTGGAGTTTTATGTCTGTCACAACTTATAGAAAGTTCATGGCCTTCATTACCTCAAATATTTCTTCATTTATATTTTCTCTTACTTCTCTTTCTGGTATTCCTGTGTCTGTGTGAGAGAGAATGTGTGTGCATACATTGTTAGAAGTTGTTCTGATCTATTTATTTCTTCATGTTTTTTCTCCTACAGTTGAATTTGGAAAATTTCTATTGACCTGTTATCAAGGTCCTTTATTCTTTCTTTGGCTATGTTGAGTTTAGTGATCAGCTCATTGAAGGCATTCTTACATTTTTGATTCTTCTCCAGAAATCTTATGACTTTGTATGGTTTTGATTTTTAGTATTTTTTTATTCTTTTCTAGAGTCTTCATGTCTCTGCTTACATTACCCACCTATCCTCACATGTGGCCTACTATTTTATTAAATCCTTTATCATATTACTCATAGTCATTTTAAATTGCTTTTTGATATTTCCAATATTGGTATCATACATGAATCTGGCTTTTGTTGTTCTGAATTCCTTTATTTTTTGCCTTTTGTCATGTCTTATGATTTTGGTTAAAAGCCAAACATGCTGTGTTACAAAGTGCTACTGGCACCAGCATTCTGGCTTCACTGGCTTGTATGTCAGGGCGGCAGATTTTTCCTGCCACTCTCTATGTGGCCTGTATTTCTAAATGTAATGCCTTGAAAACTCAGTTATCTGTTAGGTCAACGCAAGCCATTGATTTTTTTATTTGTCCATATTTTTCTTACTGTGGAAATAATATCTTTGATGTTCTTTATATGTTGAAGCTGCAATCGAAAGTTCAAGAACTGTATTTTTATTCTATTACATAAACAACACTAATAACATCTCTGTGTTTTATCTGACCAAGATGTAGGTAAACAGATATTTTAGTCCGTGTCTGCCATAGATATAAATCAGTACACATTTTTTAAATGAAATTAGCTATATCATTTTTAATTCAGATAATAAAATATCTGATCTAATCTGCCTGCTTTGATAATTGTTTCCCACAAAAATTAATGCAATATACATAGCGTAAAGGTAAATACATGAGAATGTATATTGCAGCAGAAGATTAAAATAATAATACTAATAACTTCTAATATTCTAGAAAGAACTAAAATGGGCACCAATGGGAACTGGTTGAATAAATAATGGAATATCTGTACTGTGGTAAGTTGCAAAAATGGCCTCGACTTTTTAACCTTTTTATGTCCTTTTCCTTTGCCATGTAATTCTGCTTCTCTCTCGCTCTGGCTCTGGGGTCAGCTATGAGACTGGTTTTGGTGACTACTGATGTAGAATGTTACTGTACATGATACAAGAAGCAGCTAAAGAAGCATTTGCATAATTGCTCCTGCAGGTTCTAGGGTCTCTGTACTCACTATAAGGACCTACCCACACTGGCTTAGTAGAGGAGGAGAGACACACAGCTTGAGAAGTCAGACCCAGCCTGAGCCCTCTTGAATCAGCTGGTAGCGAGATGACCTCCAAAGCATGCAAGCAAACCCACAGGGCTGCCTATAACCCCAAATATATGCACAAGAAACATTCATTCCTGTGCCCCTCGAGTTGCTGGTCTGTTTATTCCATAGCATTATTGCAGTGACAGCTAATACCACATGCTTATTTTTTAAAAGTAATATTTCCATGGACTCAGATGGAAATATATTGCATATTGTCAAAATTTTAAAAGATGTGTTGTACAGAGCTATGTGTTTCCTATCTTTGTGTACACGTAGCCATAAGAACATGGCATTAGGTGCATGGGACACGATCCAGATGCGCATGGAAATGCACAGCCCCCAAGAGCTGGAAAAGGAAAAGATGACTAAGGAGAGATAATTAATTTTTCTTTATGCTTCTTCAAATCATTCTATTATCCCTGTAAATGTAACCTTTTCTTAAATTTGTAAAATTCTAATAGAAAAAATATTAGCTTGCTTTTTTTCAATTAAACATATGTTTTAAAAATGCAATACTTTAAATTTTTTCTCTTTTTTTTTCTTAAAAAGTTTAGTGGTATTTTTCCAGTGGATTGCCTCTTAGTTTTTAATACCCAACATCTTATAATATACATATTTTCAATATATTTTGGCCAATGATAACATAGGAAAATTTTATAACGATATCCCCAAATGTCAATAAATATTTTTAACGTGATAGAGTTCCAGAAAACCTACTGAGTTACTTAATAAATACAATTAGTCATTCATCAAAATCAGATTTAGCCCTTTTGAAAACTTAGGAAGGTCGTAGAAGTGGTTGCATATTCAGAGATGCCTGGTTCCAGAGACCTTGCAGTGGCTGCCATTGTGTGAGCAACTCCCTGTCCTGGTGACGGTGTACTGACTCGTGGCCTCCATTGTGGAAGCAAATCCCTGCCCTAGTGACTGTATACTGACTGGTGGTCTCCATTGTGGGAGCCTCTCCCTGACCCGGTGACTATGTACTGGCTGGTGGCCTCCATTGTGGGAGCCTCTCCCTGCCCCGGTGACTGTGTACTGGCTGGTGGCCTCCATTGTGGGAGCCTCTCCCTGCCCCGGTGACTGTGTACTGGCTGGTGGCCTCCATTGTGGGAGCCTCTCCCTGCCCCGGTGACTGTGTACTGGCTGGTGGCCTC
>CAUYPK010067843.1:0-15898 GCA_963574355.1 Loris lydekkerianus | reverse complement strand
ACTATGGGGAAAGGGCCAAGGAAGGGGAAGGGAGGGGGGAGGTTTTGGTGGAGGGAGTGTAATGGGTGGGGCCACATCTATGGTGCATCTTAGAATGGGTACAGGCGATTGCACTAATGTACACAGCTATGATTTAACAATAAAAAAAAAAAAAATGAAGTTCCTACCTTGATGTAGGTTAATGACCCTGACTATCCTAAGACACTAGGGTTGGTACCACATAATAGAGGTGAGGAGGAGAGAATTCACTGGGGCACCTGTTAGTGCTTCTAAGACCAGTTGCCATTATAGCATCCTTATGGTAGCAAAAGCAAGGCAACTAAAAGCAGAGATAAAGAGTTAGGTCACCCTAGAAGTAAATAAATTGGACTAGCTGAAAAGTATGCAAAGAGTTTGGCTTATCTAGAATGAGGTGGAGAAGAAAGAGAAAAATAAGTATCAATTATAACCTCGAGATTTGTTCAAATATTAAGAAAATATTTTGGAAAACAGAAACCAACATTACAAGGTGTTGTTCTCAATTCTTTTATACCAGGCGTCCTCAAACTTTCTAAACAGGGGGCCAATTCACTGTCCCTCAGACTGTTGGAGGGCTGGACTATAGTTTAAAAAAAAAAACTGTGAACAAATTTCTATGCACACTGCACATACCTTATTTTGAAGTAAAAAAACAGGAACAAATACAATTCACACCACTTCATGTGGCCCATGGGCTGCAGTTTGAGGACACCTGGTTTATACTATTAGTGTGGCTACTTTCTAGGTGGTACAATGTATATAGTCTACTGCATCTCCCAGAGAAGTTCTTGTTTTTACACCTCCTTCAAAAAGTGAAATGAGTCCCTGATCTGAGGCAAGGATGTACAGGCTACCATGCTTGTAGATTGAGTATTTTGTAAGCTGTCAAATTGTGGTGATGGCTGAATCAATGAGTAGGGAAAGCAAATCCATATCAAGAATGGATACTGAGTTTGATAATGATGAATGACTACAGGCCTCCATGGCTGAAGGGTCAGATGTAATTGACCAGTCACAAGTGACCAGTGCAAAGAATGTTGCTGTAATGATGGCTAAACATCAGTATCTACTATTGGCACTTTGGCGTCTAGTTGTGTTAAGAGCAAAATTAGATTGGATGAGGAACAGCCAATGGTATTGGACTCATTCATAACTTCAGTCCTTGCCAACGTGACTGATTTATATCCAATTTCATTAGCTGAGAAGAAATCCAAATGATGTCCACAGTGAGTCATCCTATTTAATTGATTGATGAGTGCCTTATCTCTAGGATATTAAAAGATCCACATACTGCATCCACCCCTATTGATCTATGAACGTATGACTTTCTTGTTTCTGAATTTCCAGTCATGCCTTTTGGAGGCCTCTTTCCCATCAGCCAAGCCATTTGTCACTGCCCAAGTGTCTTTATATTCATTCTTAATCCATTCCTTCTGAAAACCTTTCTCTATTCAAAGTTAAAGATCAAAGGTACTTCTTGAAGCTCTGTCCACTTGAGAGAATATTTCTTTACCATGTCCCTTTTGACCACTGTGAGTAGCACTGTAGTATGACATCTCCATTTTCAGCATTGAGGTGACTCATGTATAAACCCGTACCTGAGTGTGTAGCAGTTCTTTCAGTTGGTAAGGACTACATATAGTTGAGAGAGTTGTCTTTCTATGACTATGTGGTTCTGATAATAATTCCCTCATAATAGTTACTTCCAGCTACAGATTTTCTTAATATCCATGCTTTGATCATCAGTTTGTATTAAGCACACCAGAGTTGCTTTTCTGTATATGTGGTGGTTCCCTGCTGCAGGTGCATAATTTTGTGCCAGAACTTCAAAATTCTGTGCTTGACTCTCCCTTAAGGTTACTAGAGACTCCCCTCAAAACATCCTTATCCATAAGAGATATCTCTGGCAACATCAGAGGTTCAAGTGAAAGGTCAACTTCCAGAACTACAGTTTAATCCTAATGCTGAATCCTCTCCTGCTCTGGCTTCCTCTAAAAACTAGAAGCCTGGGCCAAGATAAAATAACAGGGATCATATTTACTGTCTCAACTGAAACAACTGTCAAACTGGACAAGAGACATAAACAATTATTTTAAAGACACTGGACATTGGGAATGAAGGATTGTGATCCTCGAGAGATGGAAAACAAGCTAAGCCCTATGATTTTTTCCAGCAACTGCCTTGAAAGAATTTTCAGGCTGTGGCACAGAAAATTGACATAGAACTGAGAGGACTCCCTGAATTGAAGACATGAGAGTTTGGAGAGATCAAGGCAGCTGGATTTCTCAGAACAAAGTACTGGAAAGGAGAGGGCTGCACAGAGAAAGAACTCTGTAGATCTTCAGAGGCTTCCTGATGAGCACTGGGCAAAATATTCATGAGTACATTCATGTGAGGAAACTACTCGACGTAGATAGTAGTTTTCTGAGCTCTCATAGCATTGATCTGTTCTCACTAGCCAAACAGAAAAATACTATAATTCATGGGTTTGTTGGATAAAATACACAGAATTGTCTTGGGTCCATAGTAGAGAATTATTAGCCCTAGACCTAATACTTCTCAGGTCTTCCCTCATAAAACAAGATCTGAAAGGATCAAGCCAATTCCAAGTATCTTTACAGCATCAAAGAACAAAGCTCAAGAATATTTATAGGAATACAAAAACATTCATTACTCAACAAGGTAAAATCACAATATCTAGACTCTAATCAAAGATTATCATGCATGTACAAAGGCAGGAAACCATGACTCATAGTGAGGAGAAAAATCAATTAATGGAAACAGGAAAGAACTGAAACAGGTGTTAGATTTGGTAGAGAAAGACAATGAAGAAGTTGTAACTATTTCATATAATCAAATTGAAGTAGAGACTTGAAAGATATTTAAAGGCAGAAATCAAACTTCTGAAGATGAAAGTTATAATTTAATTTCTGAGATGAAAAACATACTGGATGAGCTATCAGGAGATTAGACATTGCAGAAGAAAATATTAATAAACTTAAAGCAATAAAACTATCCAACATGAAAGGTAGATAGGAAAAAAAAAAAAAAAAAAGAAACGAAGACAATGAAAAGAACATTAATGACTTATGGGAAAACGTTGGCCTAATAAAATATATGTATAATTGAAATTACAAAGAAGGCAGGAAGAGGAAAAATCTTTGAAGTAATATTGTTGAACTTTTTCCAGATTTACAAATTCCTTGTCCTGGAGTTATAGCCAGTGTGGTAAAGCAAAGAAATAAACATTCTCTACTCCCACCCCCGTGCCCCCTGCCAAAAAAACCCATTGCCTAGATCAGTGTTTTTCAAACTTTTATTATCTCACAGCACACTTGAACCTATAGTTAACTTCTGTAGCCCACTTAAATTATGTTGAAAAACAAAAAAGAGTCAAAAAACACTATGCTTTGAACTTCTTTTGAAAATAATTTAATGATCTTTAAAATTTTCACAGCACACCTAAGAAGTGTCATGACATACCACTGTTGCAGCATACCAGTTGAAAATCACTGATCTAGATTATGGATGGAACGAAGAAATAAAAGCTATGTTTATTTTCAAATGATATGATCATCTATATAGAAAATTTGATTATCTGTAAAATAGCTTCTAATAAGTGATTTAGCAGTGTTATAGGATATAAGATCAATATAAAAATCAATTACATTTCTGTTCTGGCAAAAAAAAAAAAAAATCTGAAAATTATATATTAGTTAAAAGTGGGTGGACTATTGTCATCTCATTCCAAATTAAAGTAACTAAGATTGACTTTCAATGCATTACGGCATGAACACAAGTTTGCTTTAGGTATCCGATGTTGATGTATTTATACGTCTTCTACAGAGTTGTTTATTATTTGTATTTATGTCTGGTTTTAATTTGACTGCCTGATTTAACTCTGTTTGGTCATAGCAGATATGATTGTTTCTGGAGAATTTCTGGAGCACAATTAGCATTAGGCCTTTTATAGTTCTCAATGGAAATGATTTAGATTTAAATAATTAATCCCTTTTAGTTCTTTTTCTCTAGTGATCATTGTGGAGTCTAAGTAAAAAACTTTAGCCAGAAAAACCAAATAATCTGTTACACAATTTATTGTTGACAAATGATTTCAGATAAGACAAGTGGGAGCTTTTTAAATTTGTGTTTCAAATGCACTTTCTTATGTTGTATTACTTAACAGGGTAGGGTAGGTCATTTTCCCATTATGTGTTAGCATTGATATTTTTGACTGTATAGAAATTAATACTTACCTCATACTTTAATCCTTTATATGATAGTACCAAATATTTTGTGTGTCCATAGAGAACCTGGCATTGTGAAGAATTAAGTAAATAATCATGCAGGGAAATATTTTTAACCCTAAAAACATCAATATATTCTTTTTGATAGATTTTTTGTAATTACATTCTTAACTGACTTAAGAGATCATTCAATCCAAACAATAGATTTGTTACGCTGGTTCTAGTCATGTGCTCTTGTTTCATTAAATATGGATTTCACATTTTCTCCTCCTAATTAATAAGGAAAAGTAGGAATGAATGAAGAAGAAATGATCCCCCAGAAATGCTTTATGTTGGGGAAAATCACCTAACCCAGGAACCCCAGAAAAAACGTCTTAGGAACATTTCAACACTAACTCTTAAATCTTTGAATTAGCTTTTATAACTATTAATGAAGATAAGGTTTAAATGCAGTTATTGGTGGTATAAATCAAAAAAGATTTTGGAAAGTTAAAATCTAATTGATCCCTGGGTAGTTTATATTCCTCATATTTATGTTCCTGAAACAACTGCTGTAAATTCCGTAGACTCTTAGCCTATCATTTGGGGGATTTGTTTATTGCCCTTCTCAATTTAGTATAAATTTTGAAATAAGTAGAATGCAGATTAAATAACTTTTGCACATACAGTATGCCTATTGAATGGCTTTTTTTTTTTTTTATCTCTATACTGATTATTCCAACTTATTTAAAAGAACTAAAAACATAACTTGCCCAGTGCCTATGACTTATTAATGAACTATATGTACCTTCAAAATTGCATATACATCTCTTTCTTAACCAATTTCAGTCTAGATTTTTCATGTCATTATTTTGCTTGAGGTAAACGCTAACTATAGACTCACCCCACTTGTAATACTATTTTTAAAAATTTCATACAGAAAATTTATAAAAATAAAATTGAAAACATATTTATCATCTCATTGCACAAAGAACCTGAGGTGTTCCAAGAAAAATATAAATGACTTGCAGTTATTTTTTTCCTTAGCTCTATTTTCACTTAAAGGATAAGAATAGGCTTTGGGCCAAGATACAAAAGCTTATTGTAGAACTTGCTTGTTTATTTTCATACCAGCATAAATTACATTTCTATAGAATAGTCTTATCTGAAGTAGCATAAAATGGGTGTTGATAACCCCCAATGTCCCTCCATTAAAGGAAGGAAATCTTACATCTACTTTTAGGAAATGTGAAAATTCTTATGAATTGAATTATGTTCCCTGACCATATCAGAGGTTCTCAACCTGTGGGTTGCGACCCCTTTTTAACAATGAAAATACATTGCAACATTAGGAAGGTTGAGAACCACTGATGGTTGGTTAAAATATACGGTAGTATGTATATTTAGTGATAATATCTAATTGTTGTTGGAAAGAACAATCATCATAGATAGTATTTTGTCAGACATTTTCTAAAATATTAGTGCTTCACCTTGAGGAAAACGCCTTATACCAGTTTAATTTGTCTCAGTTTTTTGGACTTTTTATCCCCTATGATTTTTAGTGTCTTACTAGGAAGCCATTTTTTTTTTTCCAGGAAATGATTTAATGAGGCATTATTTAGGCTTTCTATGACCATTTTTTTGTAGAATGATCACCAAAAAACTTTAGAATATTTTTTTAGAGAAAAGTATGTTATCTGTGTTTTGTGGCACAGAATTTTGAAGGATTCTTAAGTAATAGAAACAAATTTCCTCTTATGTGAGCTATTGTGCGGATGTTGGGTTGCTCTTGGAATCACTAAGCATCCTGGAGATTGGGTGGGCACAAATTAAGCTAAAATCACCCCTAAATTCATAAGGCCCATAAGGTACTAGTGCTGGCATCATTCAACATTGGACACCAGTGCTTGGGCTACTGCCTCAGTTGGCACTAGACACATATACTGTTTCCCTGGTCTAGTGCTCCTGTGTATCCCCAGCACTACTGTTGTCAGATGAATTTGCCTTTAGCCTGTTTCTCGGCATCACAGCCCCAGATTTAGAAATTCAGAGTATATGTGTCCAATTGGCCATGCTGTGTTCCATACCTATGCCTTATGGAATCAAGGTTCTAAGAATATCCATCTGTGGTCTTTTTGGCCTTTAATTTGAGATAAGATTTATCTCCATCAAGATTCATAGCATAGAGAATTCTTCAAATACGAGGAAGTGATTCAGATTCTAGGAAGACAAATAATGTCAAATGTCTTCTCCAAATAATTGTTCAGGAGCTGAAATGGACCTGATAGCACTTCCTGCCGAAAGTCTGGGGTAGTTCCAGTCACCATTCAGACTACTACTTCATGACTGAGGTATTCTGATTAGTAGAAATGAACATTTCTTTACTTTTGTTGGGATTTTGTGTTTGATTTTCTCTGCCATTTCTGATAATGAACTGGCCCTGGAATACATTCTGTCAAGTAGAATTTAGCCTTGATACAGTGAATGCAAACATTCCCTGCTATTTTGTTTTGAAATAGAAACAGGCATTTTCTATATTTTGTTGGCATATGGTGCTAAGTTTTTAGCATACTTTCTTATAAAAATCCAGGAGTCTTTTTCTGCTTAAAATGTGTGTTTGTAAACAGTAGACTTACAATGAATATTTTCATCTGTTCGTGAACATAATTTGTATAGGAATTCCCCAGTAGGTGGAGGACTATGTAACTAGTTTGTATATTTTTCCCCTGGTGAGACCCTAAAGAGAAAGATATATAACAGCATACGCTTAATATTCAATTTTGTGTCTATTTCTCCCTGTTTGAAAGTAGTGATATTTTGTGCTTTATTACATAAGATTACTATTCAAATTCATAAGAATTTAAGATCTATTTAGATATTGCAAAAAGAATTAGGAATATTTACATAAATATAGTTAAGTTGCAATGATGAAACTGTCTTCGTAGTTTTTCAAATTTGTTTTCCAATGACTTGTACTATTTCTTTTTTTAAACCTTTTTTAACTTTGTTTTAACCTAATCTCAAAAACTCCCTCTATTGTAATCATAGTATATAACAGTGAAAACTGTTCATCCTTCTAGTCTCGATGTGTAATTTAAAGACATAGGATTGACTTGTGTTCAATTTGATCTTATTCTGGTTGTATTTACTAGTTAATTTTGTTTCAGGTGAACCATTCTTACAAAAATTTAGATTAAAACTCAGCAATATTTTTTTCTCTTTATTAAAAATTTTACTAATTGTGCCATAGGATTATTAGGGGGATGAACATACTTGGATTAATGTCTGTTTAATGTTGAATTATCTCTATTGTTCAAATGCTTTCTTCACTGAAAAATTATGTCTATCGGTTTCTTTTTGAAGTTGACTAACTGGACATACTTGAATAAAAAGTTGAACCATTAGTTAAATATAAGTGATTCAAGGTATGCTTAGGATCTGAACAAATAAAGCATGGTATACTTTGCCTATTATCCAATTTTTAAAAAGTTTCTCTGACCATGGTTTGTAAGAGGTAATGTCTTTGAATTATAGATAACTAATACTACCAGAGCATTTTGTTTTTGTAAAAGATAGCATCACTGCATTTTCTTTTCTCTTGTTCAAAAAATAAGCTACCATTTGAGTGGATTTTAGCTCTTTTTCTGTCTTAATGATAGATACCTCCTGATACATAAAAAGTATCCCTGCCTCAAGTCTTACTTTTTCGTTGCATCTGAATATGATCTAACTTATTCATTTGCAATGTGCATACATTCTATTTTTATTTTTTAAATGAGATGTGATTAGCACATAAAAAGCTGTACATGTCTATTATGTATAACTTGGTGAGTTTTGAGGTAAGTACACACCTGTGAAACCATCACCACAATATATGGCATAAACCTGTCTATCTTTTTCAGAAGATTCCTCCTGCCCTCTTTATCTCTTATATTATTTTTGTGTGATAATAATACATATGATCTATCTTCTCAGTAAATTTTAAATATCCAATATAGAATTATTAACTGTCAGCACTATGCTATAGAGTAGGTCGCTAAGATTTATTCTTCTAGTATAAAAACTTTATGCCGTTTGATTAGACCACATTTCCCCTTTCCCATAGCTCCTGGCAGTGACCATTTCACTCTCTGCTTATATGAGTTTGACTATTTTGGATTCATCTTTTATGTGGTACCATGTAATATGTTTTCTTTTGTGTCTGCTTTATTTCACACAGCATAATATCCTCTATGATCATCCATTTTGTCACAAATGGTAGGTTTTTTTTGTTTGTTTGTTTAAGGCTGAATAATATTCCATTACATCTATATACTACATTTTCTTTATCCATTCATTTGATGACAGACACTGAGTTGTTTCCATATCTTGGCTATTGTGAATAATGCTGCAATGAACATAAGAGTACAGATATTTCTTTAAGATCTTGATTTTAGTTCCTTTGGATAAAGTAAGATTGTTGGATCATATGATAGTTTTATTTGTAATTTTTTTCAGGAGCCTCCATACTATTTTATGTAGTGGCTGCACCAATTTATATTCCCACTAACTATGTACAATGGTTCTTTTTTCTCCACATCCTTGCCAATATTTAATAGGTATGAGATGATATATAATTGTGGTTTGGGTTTTTACTTCCCTGATGATTAGGAATGTTAACACCCCCTCCTTTGTTTTGAGATAGGAGGATGTTTTGTCACCCAGGATTCAATAACACAGTTATAGCTCATTGTAGCCTAAACCTACTGGCTCAGTTTCCTGAGTAAATGGGACTACAGATGTGTACCATCATACCTAGGTATATTTTTTTAATTTTTTATAGAAATGGGTATTGAGGTCTTGCCCTGACTGGTCTTGAACTCCTGGTCTCAAGAAATCCTCCTGCCTTGGCCTCCCAAACTGCAGGAATTATAGGCATGAGTCACTGTGCCCAGTTTCGTCACCCTTTTAAAATTTGGGTTGTCTGTCTTTATTGAGTTGTAGGAGTTCCTTGTGTATGTTGGATATTAGCTCTTTATCAGATGTATGGTTTGTTCAAACCTTACTCTTGACTTGTTAGTGAACATGGTCTAGAAACTAATTCATGTGCATTCTTAGATGGTTTAGAATGTGTGGGGTTCAGGAGCTATAAAACTCATTTCAAGTAGTCATTGGTTATATTTCGTTACATACTTCTGGGTCCATACTTAAAATATCCCTTAAGCTTAGAAATAAAAGTAGGGATTTTATGGAAACTATATATTTTAATTTTCTTTTCCTTTGAAAATATACTAAAATTTTATAAAGTCATAATTTGAAAGATAATTGCTATGACTGCATGAATGGAAAATACAAATGCAATAATCTTTATGTCATCTAAAAAAAGTTAAAGTTAATATCAGGCCACATGTGGAGAAGTATGACTAGAAAGTATATAAATTATGTCTAGATATGTCCACACCGGTGACTAGAGAGAAGGGTGTGTCCTGATGCTATTGCTTTCTTTGCCTCAGTGATCTTTGTTATCTCCTGAGAGTACTGTTTAATCTTTCATACAGAGCTATGTGACACATTATGTTAAGACTTTTGCCCATTCCAAAAGTAATTTCTAGAAAATTTGAAATTCTACAGAAAGAATTATAAATAATTTTTTATGGAAAGGGCTAGTTTAAATGCAGTGACTTTTAGTTATTTAGCATTTCTCATTCATTCAGCCAGTCATGAGTATTATCTCCTATGTGCATGGCACTGTGATAGACACCAGGGATAAAATGACGAATAAAACGGACATAGACCCTAGCTTCATGTAATATTTATAGCCCCATTGGGGAGATAGCTATTAATGAAATACTCTCAGAAATAAATTGAAGGTGTAATTAGTGTCTTGATTAGGGAAGGATTGCAAAGGTATTAGGTTACCAAAAACAAAATATTTGGGCACCTACTAGATGAGATGGCAGTGCTATTCTACATATAACCACTAACACTACTTTTTGGTATTTGGCAGGTATATTATTCCATCTTTACAGAAGCTTGATGCTGGATTTTACCGCTGTGTGGTGCGAAACAGAATGGGAGCACTCTTGCAA
The DNA here is from genome assembly GCA_963574355.1 of Loris lydekkerianus. Classification (NCBI taxonomy): domain Eukaryota; kingdom Metazoa; phylum Chordata; class Mammalia; order Primates; family Lorisidae; genus Loris; species Loris lydekkerianus. The sequence continues at coordinate 5,586 of CAUYPK010067843.1, read as the reverse complement.
AGAAAATCAGAAGTCCAAGTTGCATGTATGTGTACTATAAAGAGATCTCCAAATGTTAAAGAACAAAATGTCTATGGGGAGAAATCACAATGACTTTTAACCATTATAGGAGTTTTTATCTTTGGTTCTATTTAGAACAGAATAATTGCTAAAATCAGTTTGAGAGGTAAGTATATAACTACTGTGGCTTGTCAGGAGAGGGTTTAATGAGGCGGGTGCCACACTTTTCCTATTGAAAAGACTAAGGAACCTCCAGACATTGGGGACAGTAAAACAAACTAGTAAAGGATCCTTCTTTTTTATGAATGTAATATATTTGTATATAATATATTTGCTTGTAATATATTTGTATATAATATATTTGTATTCAAAATGTTTTTATATTTTTATATACAAAAATATATTTGTATATGTTATATACAAACATAATATATGTAATATATTTGTATATAATATATTTGTATTCAAAATGTTTTTAAATAAAAAATTAAACCCATATACGTAAAAATTCTTTGTAATGATGATTTGTTTAGAAATCCTTCTGCTGCACTGTAAGAAAGTATAGGAATATTAAACATCACAGATGGTATTAATGTTACAGAGAATTATTAATTCTTTACTGAGAAGATCTACTTTGAAAAATGAAACTTTCAGAAGTAGCCAAAGGAGATATCAAAATCCAGCTTGAATTTTAGTGTACTCTTTAGGAGAAATGGGAGTGAGAATTTGGCCTAAACAAAGCATTTCGTCCTTTTTCTTATCTAAAATCTATGAAGTATAGGATCTATTTTAAATGTGCTATCTGCCTTATTACATTTTGATTTTATATCAAATATTTCTTGGTTTAAAAGTAATCAAAAGCTTATAAAATTTAAAATTATATTTTAATATGTCATTATAGATGATAGAGAATATTAAAGGGGTCTTAAGTTTGGCTGTACTATTCAGTGATGATAATATTTCCTCATTTATTAGTTTTGATCTCAGTTAAAGTTTGTAACTTTCAGTGTCTGTATTGTTTAGTGTCTGTAAATTTCAGTGTCTATATAGTATTTAATACTATATTCTATTTACTATATAAAATAGGATGATCTAGTTAGTCTACTATTCTATAGTAAGTCTAATGGCTGAGATGCTGATGCTACGTATTTGTGGTGATAAAGTTATTCAGTAAACGTGCAGAAAAATTCAGGACTTTCATCCAGATGAATAATTGAAATCATAATTCATAAATTAAAGAGATCAGATCAATACTCAAACTACATTTGAATAAGAGCTTCAAATTTATTATATTAAATTCTAATTTATAAAATTGAGTTTTCAGCTTTACTTGGTTAATTATTTATATCCTTGTTTTATCCTTATCAGAAGTATCCAACTTGACCCCTAAGTGGGCTGCATGCTGATTTTTTGAGGACTTCTTTTGCTTATCTGTGCTGTCATATATTGTGAAAAATATTCATGGACCTTTTATGCGGGGGGGGGGAGCTAATCAGCTTTGCTTAATGTTTGTGTATTTAAATCTGTGGCCCAAGACACCTCGTGTTTTTCCAATGTGCAGCAGAAAAAAAAATGGTTAGATACCCCTTCTTTAGCTCTTAGCTTTTTTTTTTTTTTATCTTTTCTCCTTACCTTTGACAAGGAATTCCATAATTTGGCAAATGAGATGAAAGCTATGCTGATTAGTATGATGTAAGCACTCCAATTTGTACAAATAATCAACACACTGAAATGGTCATAAATGTATTTATGATCTATGTACAAAAGACTTAGTAAAAAAATAATTTTTTTAAAAATAACCGTGAATATTTTTCTAATCTGTTTCATTGGTTTCATCTTTCTCTCAAATTTTATACACTGTCACAAAGAAAATTTCTTTTGAATCAAAAAAGCTGTTGATAATGGAGCTCTTCTATGCACTATTGAGACCTTCAAGCTGTGAAGTAGACTGGTCCAATTACTCAACAGAATTAGCAAGTTCAGTCCAGTTAAAATGAAGGGGGAGTGAAAATAAAGCAGCCAGAGCTCTCCAGTGTAGCAGAACAGAAGCAAAGTTTCTTTAAAGCTTAGATAAAGCATAGACTTTTCCATAGAGAGTAGAAAAGGGTGAGTGAGAAGAGAGGCCACACAAAGGCAGTACACAAGTTTAAGAATCTTATCTTAGTTCTGCCTACAATTGTCTGTAAAGGTTTTCATTGGTCCTCCATTCTTGTCTACTTCTCAACGGTCAAGATTATCTCTGTTGCCAAGTGTCCATTTTTCCTTCTCTTTTTAGCCACAATAGTTATCTGTTATTTTTCTGACAATTATATGATGGTCTATTAGTCTTGTGATGTTTGTGACATTTGCTATGGGTACCTTTCTGTAACTATGACCATTGCTCCACTTTGTGTCTCAATTTGGAAACTATATTTTATAGACTTGGTTAACTGAGTCCTGACTGAAACTCTGATTCAGGGCTATTTTTAACTTTCTTATCCAGAAGGCCTGATTTTTTTTCTTATCTTTCATGTCCCCATCCCATTCCTTATCACATACACATTTAAATAAAATATAATATTTTGCCATATTTATTTGTATACACATTCATCTGTCTCTCAACACAATATGGAAATTTTTGAAAAATTTCAAATGTTAATTTTAAAATTAGCCATTTATATCGATATTTTGTTGGTTGGTTTTCTTCCTGTGATCCTATTTTTGAAATATTTTCAACCAGAAGAACAAAAACCAGAACAAAACAGTTGCCTAAAATTAAGTCAATAGTATGGGAGTGAGAGAACTCTTGGTAAACTCTTCAGTGGTTAGCAAATATTGCTCCTAGAAACTCTCTTAAGGAGAGAGAGTACAAAAGACTTAGTAAAAAAATAATTTTTTAAAAAATAACCATGAATATTTTTCTAATCTGTTTCATTGGTTTCATCTTTCTCTCAAATTTTATACACTGTCACAAAGAAAATTTCTTTTGAATCAAAAAAGCTGTTGATGATGGAGCTCTTCTATGTGCTATTGAGACCTTCAAGCTGTGAAGTAGACCTGGTCCAATTACTCAACAGAATTAGCAAGTTCAGTCCAGTTAAAATGAAGGGGGACAGTCACCTCTGTCATGAAGAACATGACAGACTGGGCAGGGCATAGACTAATGCATTAATCAATGCTTACTGATTACTTAAGCATCATTTCAAAGTGTTCTTGCCTATTTCACATTTAAGATATTTATCTAATGCCAGAAAGATTTTCTTCGTTTGGAACTTTAAACAATTAAAGGTACATTTAGTATATATTCCATAACTGTACATTTTGCAATCTAATTTAAAGATAATGCCAAATATGAAGGTTTCAAAGATGCATATTTCCAAAAGAATAACCTAGCTTGACAGAGTTGATAGCTGGAAGATGTCTTAGAAGCATTTTATTATAGTTTCTGTGAAAACTGCTTCATGTAGTGCTAAGATGGTTTTCAATAACTCATTTCAATATGACAGTCAGTTGCAAACACTCTGTTGTATTGTTGCAGTATTGTTACAGACCATGTGGCTCTGCTGATTGATGTGCTGCTTGGGGTCTTTGGAGGGCATCACTCACTTTGCCTCCTGCTTTACTCACCACTGGATATGCACTGCCCAGTGCTACTGGGTAGTCTCACTTGTTTTGTTATTAAGTATAGCAATTTTAGTATAAGGAATACTTATTTCAATCTCTGATCTCTCCTCCTCCCAGAAAACTATTTCAGTACTGAAAAAGGCTCATTTTCTCTTCAGATATGGGAAATTTCATGGATACAGACCAGAGGAAGATGGTTTCTCAAGGACATGCAGCAGTTCTAAACTTACTGCCTATCACCAGCTGCCCTAGGCCTCAAGTGACTTGGTTTAGAGAAGGGCACAAGATTATTCCAAGCAACAGAATGTAAGTTTCTGCAAACATTAAAGCTTCAAGTATAATTAATGATACTTACAGACACTATTTACATAGTAAGTGTACCATTTAAGGTTACTGATGATTTGAACTGAATAGCCTAGTATAGTAGTCCTACTCCAGTCTTTAATAAATAACTAATTTAAGACCGGCTGTGTAGTTTTAGACAATTTAAATAAATAACCACGTAAAATTATTCTTTGGTATGTTACATGCCCTAAAACTAAAGTAGCGTTACCTATTCTTTGTGGTCCTCTTTTTTTTTTTTTTTTGGAATGCCCTTTTAAAGATGTCATTATATCTCTAAGTTGTGTTTGGCTCCAAGTACTGATTTAATGATTGCTGGAATTTACTTATAGAGTTGTGGGGTTGTTTTTTTCTTATTTTTATTGAGTCGTGTTTGATACTCTTTCTCTGACAATAAAATAGTAATTACTGCTTATTTCTCTATATCCTTTTTATCCTACCATGAAAGTTTTATTTCTCTTCATCTAATTAGTGATTCACCCATCTATTGCAGAATAGTTGCTTTGTGATTAGTTAAGCATTATTTCAAGGTGTTCTTGCCTATCTCACATTTAAGATATTTATCTAATGCCAGACAGGTTTTCTTCATTTGGAACTTTAAGTAATTAAAAGGAACATTTCGTATATATTCCATAAATGTACATTTTGCAATCTAATATAAAGACAATATCCCAAATATAAAGTTTTCAAGAACGAACATTTCCAAAAGAATAATGAAATGCTATAAGCTTAGACAAAGAGTCAGATATTTATGCTGTTAGATGGTTGCACGCAGATAAAAATTTATGAGGGGGAAAAAACTCTTGTTTTTTTCCAGAAGGATATATGTAAAATAATATGCTGAATGGATTTAAGATGTAATTAGGAAAGTAACTGTGGGGCTTGTACTCGCTTTCTCTCCTGCTCTAGCATCTGTGAAAACCCTTCTCTAAGCCAAGTGTTTCCAATTTTCCACCGTGGTGTATGAACCCTGCTTGAACCTAGGCTATTCCTTGCTTATTTCACAAATGTTTTTATTTAAGTTATTGGAAACATGGAAAGAATTGAAATATATATAAAAGCCATATCTTAAAATTCCAGTAAAAATACCAGGTCCTTAGAAATGGGATAACTGCTATCTTTCTTTTTATTTGATTAAAAATCACGTAGGTATCTACCTTTGTGTTGATTCCAGTTATAAAGATACTTCTTGAATTTGCGTGAAACAAAAATGAAATCCTAGTAAAGTGTTAGGCTAAGAAAAGGCAGCTAATACGCATTTTTATATAAATATTTTGGAAGTTTCCAGTGTTGAGCACAGTATGACAGGGTAAAGTTGGGGGATAGATGGTGGAGGAGATATGGAGAAGTAAATTGAATTAGGTTTCTTGCCAAACATTGGAGCTTTTATAACATAAATGTTATAAAAGCAAAATTAATGTTGGAAGAATTATTTTAAGTTGGTAGCATATAAGTAGCTATTAATTCATTTGTTAACCTGTGGTCCAGCTATATTTACGAGATAGCTATATTCTTTTTTTTTTTTATTATTAAGTCATATATACATAGATCGTGAATATGTTTATGCCTTTGTGGGATTCAATGTGTTGATTATTTGTACAAATTGGAGTGCTTACATCCTACTAATTAACATAGCTTTCA
>CAUYPK010067842.1:0-40596 GCA_963574355.1 Loris lydekkerianus | reverse complement strand
CTATAATTCCTCTACTAGGTTTATACCCAGAAGACCAAAAGTCACAATATAACGAAGACATCTGTACCAGAATGTTTATTGTAGCCCAATTCATAATTGCTAATTCATGGAAGGAGCCCAAATGCCCATCGACCCACAAATGGACTAGCAAACCGTGGTACATATATACCATGGAATACTATGCAGCCTTAAAGAAAGATGGAGACTTTACCTCTTTCATGTTTACATGGATGGAGCTGGAACATATTCTCCTTATCAAAGTATCCCAGGAACGGAAGAAAAAGTATCCAATGTACTCAGCCCTACTATGAAGCTATACTATAGCTTTCACATGAAGGCTATAACCCAACTATACCACAAAACTATGGGGAAAGGACCAAGGAAGGGGAAGGGAGGGGGGAGGTTTGGGTGGAGGGAGGATAATAGGTTGGGGCACATCTATGGTGCATATTTTTATCTATAATAAAAAAATAATTTAGAAAATAAAAAATAAATAAAATAAAATAAAAGATTATACAAGAAAAAAATATACTGAATTGAATCCAACGATATATGAAAAGGAGAATTCAAGTGAAGTTTTTCTCAAGAATGCAAAATTGGGGCTTAGTGCTTGTAGCTCAGCGGCTAGGGTGCCAGCCACATACGCTGAAGCCTGGTAGGTTCGAATCCAGCCCAGAGCTGCCAAACAACAATGACAACTACAACCAAAAAAATAGCTAGGCATTGTGGCTGGCATCTTATAGTCCCAGCTACTTGGGAGGCTGAGGCAAAAGAATCACTGAAGCCCGAGAGTTGAGGTTGCTATGTGCTGAGGCCATGGTACTCTACTGAGAGCAACATAGTAAGACTGGCTTCTCCCTCCCCCCCCAAAAAAAGAATGCAAAATTGGTTTAATATCTGAGAAGCAGTGAGCATAGCTCATATTAACAGAATAAAGAAGGGAAACCATGTAATCATCTCAGTCAATGCAGAAAATGTATTTAACAAAATATAGTACCTGTTCATGATTAAAGAAAAAAAGCTCAGCTAAGTCTAGAAGATAACCCAATCAAAGGTATATATAAGAAATCTGCAGTTAACAAAGTAGGATTACCCACTTGAATAAATTCTGTTTAACATTGTTTACTCACGTTCACAGGGGTATCTAACCTTTTGGCTTCTCTGGGCCACATTGGTAGAAGCAGCATTGTCTTGGGCCACACATTAAATACATAAACATTAATGAAAATTGCTGAGCAAAAAGTCTGTACATAATTTTCTTGGTATCTGCCACCATAGATAAACAAAGAGTCCTCACAAATCTGCATTCAGCCCATGGGTCATGGGTTGGACACACCTGTAAGTTGTAGCTAATGTAGTAAGACCAGAAAAAGAAACAAACGGTGCACAGAGTTCCAGTGAAAATCCTAAAGACTTAAAAATCATGTTCCTTTAGAAGTTCAAAGGTGGTACTCAGTTTTTTTTAATAGTTTCCTTTGCTGCGATGAGTATTTCATGTCAATCTGATTCTCAGTCTTTTAATTCTTCTCTGTAGAAACTCTTAGCACTGTTCTTTAGTCTTCAAGTCCTAATGTTTTTTCTTCCATCCTACTCAGTACTTGGTAAATAACTTTTAATCTGAAGATTTCTCCCTTTATCTCAGGGACATTTTCTCTGGAACATTCTTTCTGTTTCTTCCTTTTTTTTTTTTTTTTTTTGCAGTTTTGACCGGAGCTGGGCTTGAACCCGTCATCCCCAGGATATGGAGCCGGTGCCCTACTCCTTGAGCCATAGGCACTACCCCCACCCCTTGTTTTTTATTTATTTATTTTTTTATTTGTTTATTTTTTTTTTTTTTGAGACAGTCTCACTGTGTTGCCCTGGGTAGAGTGCCATGGCGTCACAGCTCACAGCAATCTCAAATTCTTGGGCTTAAACGATTCTTTTCCCTCAGCCTCCCGAGCAGCTAGGACTTCAGGCACCTGTCACAACGCCCAGTTATTTTTTTGTTGTTGCAGTTGTCATTGTTGTTTTAGCTGGCCTGGGCCGGGTTCAAACCCGTCAGTTTCAGTGTATGTGGCCGACACCCTACCCACCGAGGTACCGGAGCCTTCTGTTTCTTCAATTCTTATTAGTTAGATATTGAAATGTCTAAATTCATCCACCTTGGCTCTTAACTCTTCTATTTTCTGTTTGACTTTTTGTACTTTATTTTTGGAGACTACTCAGTAACATCTTTCATTTTACTAATTCATGTTGTCCTTCATTCCTGTTAGCACTATTAACTGAAATTAGCCCTGTCAATATCATGACAGTATGTGCCTGGAAACCATGTACTTTCTCTACATATGCTGTGTTATATTGTAGAGAAAAGAATAAATACCACAATTTTAGGGTGTGTGCATGCTTTGTGTATCCAACAATTCTAAAGGTAGAAACTCTCTGTAAAATTTTAAAATTCTCTGACTGGAATCTCTGTGGTGCTCCCAGAGCAGTAGATCAGTGCCCACAGACATATGTCCCCTTTGCCCCTCAGTTCATTATTCTCCTCATTTCCTCAAATGTTATCCTTCTTGTTGTATGTATGTCTCTCCTTCAGGGTAGTGATTTTTCCTAACTGGTAATTTTTTTGGTGATATATTCTTACGTTTTATAGAACACTCACCTACTGGAGTGTTCCGTAGCTTACTGCCAGTGCTCATGAGGGAGGAACAGGGGTACCAGTGCTTGCCTTCTGGTGCAAGTGCCTTTCCTTCCCTCCTGAGGGTAGACAGCCCCCTGTGACATTGCACTGCTCTGCAGCTCACTGTGCGTCCCTCTGCTTGAGCCTATAAAGACATGCTGCTGTTGACTGACGTTTAGCTAGCACAAACCAGGGAGCAGGGAGGGTCTGATTGGCCCAGATGTTCCATCAGGGGTCCTCAAACTGCAGGCCACATGAGGTGGTGTGATTGTATTTGTTCCTGTTTTGTTTTTTTACTTCAAAATAAGATATGTGCATTGTGCATAGGAATTTGTTCATATATTTTTTTTTAAGCTGTAGTCCAGCCTTCCAACGGTCTGAGGGACAATGAACTGACCCCATGTTTAAAAAGTTCGAGGACCCCTGTTCCAAATGTAGCTCACTGATTAGATTATCCTGGTGAATATTTGAGCCACGCCCGACCTCCAGCTGTTCTAAGTCCACTGGCTCTGACTTGAAGCTCTCCCCTAATCACTCCTACTTTTGCAGATAATCTTACCCTAATTCTGGCTTAGACTGGGACTTTCTTCAGTTACTCCCTCCCTGCCCCACCATCCAGTCCGCCCCCCATAAATGGGATCTGATCTGCTTTCAGGAGATTGCTAATGGTCTTTCTTAGTTATCCTGTGTATTGATGTTTGATATCTATTGAATGTAAATGTCATTTCCTCAGAAATATTTTTTTTCTAATCACCCAATTTAAAGTAACTTCTCAGTTATTTTTTACCGTGCCACCCCAGTTTATTTTTATGTGGCATTCCTCTCTATTTAATATTTGTCTTTTGTCAGTCTTTTCAGACCTAAATGCATGCTCTTATATGTTCTGTTTACTGTTATATCATATGTGGTTAGAACAGTGCCTGGTGTAGAGTGGACATTCACTGTGCAATAGTTGAATAGAATTGAGTGACTTTATCTTTTTTAAAAAATTGCATAGCCCATCTGCTTGAATTACATAAATTTTAGATGTTGTATTAGAAGCCAGGCTTAGTAAATATTCTATGTTAACATCTCTGTTTAAGACAAAAAAAAAAAAAAAAAAAAAACCTTTTTAACTAAATAGTTTTCTTGGCAAACTAGTTGAATAATATAAAATGCAAAAGTCTGGCCAGGCACAGTGGCTCACTTCCATAATCCCAGCACTTTGGGAGACTAAGGCAGGAGGATTGCTTAAGGCCAGGAGTCTGAAACCAGCCTAAGCAACATGGTGAGACCCTCTTGCTACAAAAAATTAAAAAATTACCCAGGCATGGTGTTTTATACCTATAGTCCTAGCTACTCAGATGAGAGAGGAGGATCACTTGAGCCCAGGAGTTCAAAGCTGCAGTGAGTTATGATCATGACACTGCATTCCAACCTGGGCCACAGAGTGAGATCCTATCTCTAAAAAAAAAAAAGCAAAAACAAAAAAGTTCTTAACCTCTGGTACTTCAGTCCGCATGTCATTAAGGCAAAGGGGGAAATAAAAGCAAAACTTAGTTCTAAGAACCACATTATAAAATGACCAGAAGTCAGTTATATTAATATTTGCTTATAGTTTCTATGACTACAAAATACAGTTTATTCTCGGGTAAATTGTAAGATGAAGTACATCATATTCTTAGATTACTGTGGAGTTCTGTTAACAAACTTAAATTTCCTTAACCGAATTTCTAAACTGTTAGTTAAGGATTTATTCTACCATGTAATATTTTTGCTTTTGTTCCTTGCATATCATAGAGTAAATTTTGTAGCTTTAGTCTACTGACCAACAAATACATGATATTAACGAACAGTTTTTCAGTTTAGAAACATTGTGTTGAGGTTTGATCCCTTAATTAAATATTAGGTTAGAAAAATTTACTTAGCAGTTATATTTACTGCTTATGTAATAACTCCATGAAAGAAAATTCCATGTCTTGGCAAGTTTTCTAATGTATATATTACATATTTTTAGAAGCCACACATGTTTAAAGAAATGGACTATCATATAAATGAGAATAAAGAGAGGAATGGCTGGGCGCCTGTAGCACAGTGGTTATGGCACCAGCCACATGCACCGCGGCTGGCGGGTTCAAGCCCAGCCTGGAACTAGCTAAACAACAATGACAACTGCAAAAAAAAAAAAAAAAAAAAAGCCAGGCATTGTAGCAGGCCCCTATAGTCCCAGCTACTTGAAAGGCTGAGGCAAGAGCATTGCTTAAGCCCAAGAGTTAGAGATTGCTGTGAGCTGTGATGCCACAGCACTCTACCAAGGGCAACATAGTAAGACTCCATCTCAAAAAAAAAATAAAAAGAATAAAGAGAGGAAATTTCAGATGGAAGAAAAAGTATAAGCAAAGGAAGAAAATACCACAGGAATAAGGAAATCTTGACTTAGCAAGCCTCTATTCTAAGTACCGTAAATACTCGAGTATAAGCCGAGTTTTTTCCGGCGCAAAATTTGTGCCGACTTTGGGTTTTTCGGCACAAATTTTGTGCCAAAAAAACTCGGCTTATACTCGAGTATATAGGTATATATTTTTTTAGTTGCCATATAATTAATGTTAAATTTTGTAGCATTCTTATTTTCTACATAGGAATCAAATTTAGTTCCACATTTTTTCTTGAAAATATTTTAGTTTTGTGTTCCTAAAAGTAAAGAGGTAAGTCACTTTATAGGAAATAATCAAAATTTATCTGTTCCGTAAAACAAAAATATGTATGTACACAGCATCTGGAAATCTGCTTTAGGTTTTTTATACTTCTAAGATGAGCTGAAACCTCTCATCTTTATAAATCTGGTGGAAATTATTTTAATTTTGTTCTTCTTTTATTATTTAGGTAAAGATGCAATTTACACAATTCCAGTAAAAAACATTCTTGCCGTGGAAAAACTGGAAGAGAGCTCTTTCAACAAGAAAAATGTAAGTAATATAGGTAAATATTTACAGCCTTCTGAACTGCACACATAAATTAGTTGAAAATTTTTAAAAGATTGTTTTAGTGTTAACCAGTAATCATTAACAGTTTATAAGTTGCTAGCTCAAACTCTACCTTAAAATTGTCCATTACAATTGATGCCTCATGTTGTCTGCCTATTTTCTTAAGTTAAAAATACTTTTCAGTTACTTCTCTTTTATTAACTTCTCTACATGATATTCAGTCTAAGTAGTATAGTCCCAACCTATCTGCCCAGCTTTGTCTTCTGCTACCACTCAGTACATGCCACTCAGTACATGCCACTCACTCAGGCCAATCCAGATGATTTCCTTGTTCCTCTGATATTTTCCCACTGCTTTGCCTATGCACAAACTTTTTCTTCCATCTGAAATTCCCTCCCTTTATTCTTGTTTATGTGATAGTCCATTTCTTTGGACGTGTGTGGCTTCTAAAAATTTATTCTGTTGTACTACTTAGCACCATGTGACTCAGATTGTCTTTGGGACTAATTTGCTTTAAAAGTAACAAATCATGAAATATTTTAGCTGCAGTTATCTAGTCAAGCAAACTAGATTTCTGTTATGTACTTTTTCTGTTTTGTGTGATTTAGACTCTGTTACTAACTTTTTATCTTAATTGCTTTATGAAGATGTTCCAAGTTATACATACGGAGAAACCACTCTATGTCCAGGCAAATAATTGCGTAGAAGCTAATCAATGGATAGACATGCTCTGCAGGGTGAGCCGATGCAATCAAAACAGGCTCAGTTTTTATCACCCCTCTGCATATATCAACGGAAACTGGCTCTGCTGTCAGGAGACCAGTGAAAACACTCTCGGCTGCAAGCCATGTACTGCGTAAGTTTCTTTCTGATTGAAATAGCAATGTTTTAAAATGTGGTGTATCCACACGTAGTATATTGTTTGGCCGTAAAAGGGAATGAAGTACTGATATGTGCTGCAACATGAGTGAACCTTAAAAACATGCTAAGTTAAAGAGGGTAGACATAGAGGCCACGTGCAGTAATATGGAGGAAGGTATCCAGAATAGGTCAACTCACAGAGACTGAAAAGTATGTAGTGATTGCTAGCTGCCGGAGAGAGGGAGAAGTGGGCAGTGCACATGGATGCAGGGTTTCTTTTGGGCATAATGAAAATTGTTCTGAAATTAATAGTAGCACAATTTTTTAAAAAATTACAAAGGCAATGTTTATATAGAAGCACAAGCTTGAGTAGATATCAAGGAAAACAGGGGTCCGTAACACTCTTTTTCTAATTGTATGGAACAACCATTATAGCCCTGTAGACTTAAGTAATGATGTATTGTTTTTGTGATGAAGCACAGATTATAAAAATGGTTTTACTTTAAAATTTTGTTCCTTATGGATAGAGTTACATAATAACCAAACCTCTCTTGGCCCCATTTTATTTAACTGTCAGATGAAGCTAAATTTCTGGTCTCCATTCTGTAAAATTCTAAGATTCCATTTTTAGTCTCAAACCATCAAAAGTATTTCACATGTTAACATAGTAAAAATTTTCCAATGTCTTTAATTTTATTTTATCATAGAGGTATCCCTGCAGATATCCAAATAGATATTGATGAAGACAGAGAAACAGAAAGAATTTATTCCCTGTTTACCCTCAGTTTTCTTAAGCTGCAAAAGATGGAAGGTAAATGCACAACTAATCTATTTTATATAACCATAATCTTTCATTACCAATTCCTGAAATATTGCTTTGGGCATTTCTTAAAGTTAAAAATACTCATAGATTTATCAAAATATTGTTTATATAAAGGTTAACAAACCCCTAGAGGGGGGCATTTTTCATTGACATTTATGAAGTAAAAATACTTATTTTTACATAAATTTGATGATTATAATTAATAAAAATCTATGTATTTTAGTTGTCTATGTATTGCCAAGGGAAGTCTCCCCAGCACAAGACACTTGAAAAATACTTATCTGTACTACAAATTGCATTTATGGAATTTAGTTGTCTGATCAGAGGTTTTACTGCTTCTTATAGAGGCTTGTGGAACTATAGCAGTCTATCAAGGACCACAGAAAGAACCTGATGATTATTCTAACTTTGTAATTGAAGATTCTGTAACAACCTTTAAGACAATTAAGCAAATAAAAAACATAATAAAGGAGCTGAATGAACCTCATGAAAAGTATAGGAAGAAAAGATCAAGTAGTGCAAAATATGGGAGCAAGTAAGTTGTTTTTAAGCTACTGTAAACTTTTTTTTTTTTTTTTTTTTTTGGACCAGAGTCTCTGTCACCCTGGGTAGAGGGCCATGGCTTCCTTATAGCTCACACCAACCTCAAATTCTAGGCGGGTCAAGCAGTCTTCTTTCCTCAACCTCCCAAGTAGGTGGGACTACAGGTGCCACAACACTCAGGTAATTTTTCTATTTTTAGTAGAGATGGGGTCTCACTCTGAGATCCTCCAGCCTCTGTTCCCCGAGTGCTAAGATTACAGGCATGCGGGCAGTGCCTGTGGCTCAAGGAGTAGGGCGCTGGTCTCACATATTAGAGGTGGCAGGTTCAAACCCGGCCCTGGCCAAAAAACTTAAAAAAAAAAAAAAAAAAAAAAAAGATTACAGGCATGAGCCATCACACCTGGCCTACAAACATAGTTTTAAGCAGAGTTTGAGATTGCTCTTCCTGCCCTATCCTCACCCCTGACCTATAGGCTATATCAACGGAAACTTACCCTCACCTGCCAAGACCCAGCTCAGAGCCTTTGTCTTATGTAAGCTGGTCACTGAAACTCAAAGCACTCTTTGTCTTTTGTGCTGGTGCTTAAAGATTGCTTTTTATGTCATGTTCAATAAGTCTTTGAATACCCAGTATTTTTTTGTTTTTATTTTGTTTTTAACTGATCCTCCTTCTCCTTTGTATATCCCACAATACCTTTACATACTAGAGAAAAAAAAACTGAAAGTGCCAGAAGTATTTTATAGTTGCTTTTTTGGATCCATCTCATAGTGGATGGATGCTACCACAGACAACAACAGCCACAGCTAACATTTATTGGGAGCTTACTTCACCATGGAGCACTATATTTGCATCGTATAATTTAGATTGCTTTTAGCAGTAAGTCCAAAAGACCAAAGTGAAGTGGCTTAAACAATAAGAAATGTTTTAATCTCATTAAATAAGTCCGAACTTCTGCATTTGGTTAATTTAGCAGCTCAGCCCTGTCATCAAGGAACATCTGCCTCCACAAGCTAATCTCCGGTCTTCCTCAGGCTTGTCACAGATGGTCACAGATAAATTACAGTAGTTCAGAACACATTTTTATAAGATACTGTCCAGAGGTAGAAAAGGCTATTTCCTCCACGCTAAGAGAAAGGAACCTTGTCTAGAGTTACCCCAGACTTCCCTGAAGCACAGGGAACTGCCCAATATTACAACAGAATTAGGGTCCTATTTATAAAGAAGTAGATAATCAGAATAGGATATGATTCTTTTTGAGACAGAGTCTCACTGTGTTGCCCTTGGTCAAGTGCTATGGTGTCACAGCTCACAGCAACCTCAAACTCTTGGGCTAACATGATTCTCTTGCCTCAGCCTCCCAAGTAGCTGGGACTACAGGTGTCCGCCACAAGGCCCAGCTATTTTGTTGTTGTTTGTTGTCATTGTTAAGTTGGCCCGCCAGCCTGAGTGTGTGTGGCCAGTGCCCTACCCACTGAGGCCAGCATTCTTGGGCCAGCAAATAACAGTGTTTTGCCACAGTATACACTCTCTCATTGATCCTCACATCAGCCCAACATGGTTTTATCCTTATTTTGCAGCTAGAGAAACTGAGAAATGAAATGCCTCGCTCCATGGTCACACAGCGTATTAGTGAGGGGGCTCCAAATCCTGGCCCCAACATTTTAAACAGTCTTAGATAATTATATGTATTAGTATTTTTTATTTATGAACATTAAAAATCAGTTCAATGGGTATAAATATTTATGTTCTTCCTGGTTAGAAAGCTCAACTCATTAGAAAGATTATCCTAGGGTGGTGCCTGTGGCTCAAAGGAGTAGGGCACCGGCCCCATATACCGGAGGTGGTGGGTTCAAACCCAGCCCCAGCCAAAAACTGCAAAAAATAAATAAATAAATAAATAAATAAATAGGAGCTTGAGAACATCATTAAAAAAAAAAAAAAAAAGGATTATCCTAAGCATCCCAATCTTATGTTTCAAATTAGTGTAATTCAGGGGTCCTCAAACTTTTTAAACAGGGGACTAGTTCACTGTCCCTCAGACCGTTGGAGGGCCTGACTATAGTTTAAAAAAAAAACAACTATGAACAAATTCCTATGCACACTGCACATATCTTATTTTGAAGTAAAAAAACAAAACAGGAACAAATACAATCACACCACCGCATGTGGCCCGCAGTCTGTAGTTTGAGGACCCCTGGCCAGAGCCTTTGGAAGTTTCCTTATAATGTCCTAGTTAATTTTGACCATCCTGGGCAGCACCTGTAGCTCAGTGGGTAGGGCGCCGGCCACATACACCCAGGCTGGCAGGTTAGAACCTAGCCCAGGCCAGCTAAAATCAACAATGATAACTGTAACAACAACAAAAAAATGAATAAATAAGTAAATAAATTTGTAAAAAACAATATATATTGACCATCTTTCTTGAATAGTACCTTCCCTCCCAAATCCCATGTTACCCCTTCCCACTTTCATTTTTCTCTATTAAAAAAATACCAATCTCTCTCATGCTAAATATTTTACTGGTTTAATAATCCCTATTCCAAGATGTAACTTCCATGATGGCAACGGGTTTGTCTATTTTATTTACTAGCATAACCTTAACTTCTAGAATAGTGCCTACAGTGTAATAGGTGGTCAGCAATACTCATTGAATTAATGAAACAAGACTTGACAGGAGAGATTATGGGAAAATTATAAATATTTAATGGATTCTATATGTGTCACTTTTTAAAATTTCATATTTTTAACTTTTGAAAAATGATTTTCTTGTTTTCTAGGGAAAATCCAATTGGGAAAACATCTTAGAGTCTGACCAATTGATTTCAGAAGAAGAACTGGAAAATAATTATTTTTCTTGGAGTTTTTCAGTTCATCATATGTTTTGTTCATAGTATTTAAGAATGAACATTGGCTTCGATGTTGCCTACATTCATATCATATTTAATATTTAATAATTGAAATTGTTTGAGAACCTTTGTATTGATGCATCACTAGAGCATTTGAAGCACAGGATTCTTTCGCGTGTCCAGATGCATATTTCTGCAACTTCTTTTTGACAGACTCTTCCTAAAGAAGATTCCTTAAGAAGTTTTGCAACAAAGGGAGAACTCTTCCATAGCAAGAAAACATCTCTTCTTGTAACACTGTTCTGTGGACTTGTTTTCACTACCATTAGTGCCTGCTCTCTACTGCCAACATTATGTTTTACTGGAAAATCCCAATCCATGACAATTCAGAGCTTCTCATTTAGTTCAGCTAGGCCCTCTTTCCTTAAAAAAGAAAAGAAAAAAAATTTCCTTTGGTCTATCATTCATTACAGGTTATATTAGAGATAGCTACACAAACTTTAGAAAACTACCAGAGCATCCTTGAAACTTGGTAGATCTTTTTGCCTTCTTAAAGATGTAAACACAACTCAGATAGGAAGAATCAGGGAATGTGTGCTATTGTGTGCATCTTGTTTACATTTGGAATGAGTGATGGCAGATGAAATATAATGAGACATTAAATTTTTCCTCATTGTTTTAAATATCTGGTACTCATTTTCTTAATTTGAGAATTCAGATTTATCATGACTTTCAAGGACATCTTTTCTGAAAAAGAAGAGAAAGTGCACAGTGGATGAAAATGGTAGGAAAATCACTTGACTTCACCTGCTATTTCATGTTATAAGAAAAGCCACCATAGGGATGCCCTTCTCATAGTGTTAGGTTGTGATCTAACTCAAGAACAGTCACTAGGCGCACTTTAATAATCTGGACTGCCCCAGATTATACTGCCGATACTCTGTGGTATCTAATCTTTATGATCAGTTGAATGATCAGTGTTTAAGTTTAGAATAATGCTTTCCTGAAAATGTTTATATTTCATTACTGTTTCATTATTGCCTGCTAGCCAAATGGAATTTAGGCAAGCAACTATTGGAATACTATTTTTCCTTAATAATTTTTTTTTTGTCCTAAAAACCCTAACTGTAAATAAGCAGTCGAAGCAAGTTGCCACTTTGAAGTTAAGAGGGATGCACTTGGCTTCATCAGTATTAAAAACCTTTTTTTGTCTTTTTTAATTCAAAACATTTTCTAAATGTGGTACTTTGAACCTTGGAGTATTTACATGTTTCTCTTTAAAACTGTGACTTATAAGTCTAGTTAGTAGTGCTTTTTTGTCTCCCAGAGCATAAGCTATATTTCAAGGTATGCTTTGCCAATTATGTTATTGGTAGGCAATTGTTTTTTAAGTATATTGTTATTAGGTAATTATTTTTAAAAACTATTGGCACACAATCAAAGTTGTTCCATTAATGTAACAAAGCAATGTATTTCTCTAAATGACTGTAAAAACCAGTTGGTTATATTTAAGAATCAGTACTAGTCTGTATTATGGTAGATCACTCTTGGCCCAGTTTAAAGACAAGTTTGAAAAATTCCTTCTGGCTCAGCGCCTATCACTCAAGTGGGTAGGGCACCAGCCGCATACACAGGAGCTAGTGGGCCCAGGTTTGAGTCCAGCCCAGGCCTGCCAAACAACAATAACAACTAAACCAAAAAAAAATACCTGGGCATCGTGGCGGGCGCCTGTAGTCCCAGCTACTTGGGAGGCTGAGGCAAGAGAATCTCTTAAGCCTAAGAGTTTGAGGTTGCTGTGAGCTGTGATGCCACAGCTCTCTAACCAGGGCGACATAGTGAGACTCTGTCTCAAAAAAAAAAAAAAATTCCTTCAAATTTTATGAATTTGTGGATTCCATAAACTATACTAATTTATAAATGTGAATGAATTTAGCCATTTAATACATTTCCATTCAGATTGAATCTCTGAAATGTCTACCTGCAGAGGACAAGCAAGTATTACCATAACTTGCTTGTCCTCTTTAGTAACTTTTTGGTCCTCTATTTTTTTAAGGCAAAAGAAACATTCTGCAAACATTTATAATATCAAATTCCCAACTACAGTTGGTTTTAAAGATCATGGCATGATAAAAGGGACCAAGGCTCTGCATGCGCAAGTCTAGATTTGAAGGGTAGAGTTCAGTCATTTAGTCATTTTCTTCACATAACACTTTCAAACATCCAGTTTGACTGGAATTTACCAGCTTGGCACAGGCTGACAAGAAGTAATGTGAAATTAAATTAGTTTTCTTTGAACTTTTGAAATAAGAAACCATGTCAGTAGGCCCCTAAGATAACCAAGGAATTTGCTTCCAGAGGCCTCATTCTCTGCTGTTAATCATGAGTGCTTTGATTTTTACTACCTGATTTACTTTCTCTGCCTTTTCCACATTTAAAATAATACATAGCAGCTTAGTTCACGCTGAAAACCTGAAAGCCCCAGGAAAGAAAGAAAAGTATGAGGAAATTTGCCATAACTGCCAGTTCTGATTCTAATTTAAGCTTTTCCATCAGTTAAAATTATGTTCATCTGTTGCTTGTTTTGTTGTTTTGTTCTTATTTGGCTTTTTAAATATTCATTTAATAATATGATGGGCAATAGCAAAAATTTTACTTGTAAGAATATAATTTATCAAATTGAACTGTTTTGTTTGCCAAAGAAATATGTTTTTAATATCACGGGTAATGGTTAAGTGTCAAAACTAGGCTTTTTTTTAATATACAAAAAAAAAGATGACAGCACTGTACTGAGGGGAACAAAAGTGAAACTGTCTCAAAAAAAATAAGTGACAAATGATGTGGCTTTTGTTTCTGAAGTCTGATTTCGTTCATTTATCAGAAAGGTACGTTCATGCCACATTTTGAAAAACAGTTTATTTGTAAGGGAAAGCACCTTTAATTTGTCCTAATGGTACATCCTATAAAGACAGAATTCTGCATAGCCTTTTTAGTTGTCCTCACGTTATGTGAAAAATACAAAACTCATTCTAGAGTTAAATTACCAATCTTGATTTATATTATCTGCTTTCATTTTTATTAACTTGGAAATTAATGTTGCTAGTAAATATTGGTTTTTACAGTGTCCGCTTTGAAAATGTAAGTTATCAAAACTTAATGTAGTGAATTTGTGTAACCATGTTGTATTGTTCAGAATGTATTTTTATTTAAATTTTATTTTCTTATCAAGAGTATATTATAAAAACTAAAAACTTTTGTAACTGTTGCTTGGAAATAACTCAAATAAATTACAAGAAGTCTGTCTATTCTTTGTGAGACTTTACTTTCTTACTGATTTAAGTATTTCTTTTTTATTTCAAATTATTCCTTGCCTTTTAGTAAAAGAAGCATGAAGCCATGTGGAAGTGCTCAGTGTTCTTTTCTTGCACTCTTCTAGGTCAGTTTTGGATGGGCTGTGGTTTTGTTCATTCATTGAACAGACTTGTGTTGAGGACCTGTGCTGTTCGGGCCCCTCGCAGGCACCTATCACTCCCTAGAGTCGTGCATGTCTGATGTGAAGGAATATATTACACTCCTGTCTGGGTAAATAGTTTACAGCTGAGTTTTCCAGCCTATGTTTGACTTTTTGAAGAATTCCACTTTCTACCCGCAGGGTGGAAAAAAAAATCATCAGAGCGTGTGATTATTCAGGTCTTGCGTTGACCCTCAGGTTAACCTCCCCTGTAGATTGACCTTCAGTGCCTCATCCTTTTAGATGCTAGAATTTAATCATGTTGTGCCATTTTGATGAGTTATGTAGAGTAGCAATCCCCAACCTTTTAGGCACCAGGAACCAGTTTCATGGAGTACAATCTTTCCGCCCAGTGCCAAACTGGACCGGGTAGGGAAAATGATGTAGGCAGAGCTGAGAAGGTGATGATGACAGGAGTGATGGACAGTTGCTGGTAGCTGTGAATACAGATAAAGCTGCTTTGCTCATCACAGGCTGCTCACCTGTGTGGCCTGGTTCCTGAGTTCATGGAAGATAATTTTTCCACAGGCAAAAGGTAGGGGGAGGCGGAGGTGTGCAGCTTGGCTCCTAACAGGCTGTGTCCACCCAGAACTTGTCCTCAGCCAGGGGTTGGGAACACAGATGTAGAGAATATAAAGTGACAGCACCAAAGCCCAGGTTAGTGGGTAACTTCTGCTCCCAACAAGAGAAGCCAAGATCCTTCCCCATTAGTGCCTCAGCAATGCTGTTAGCATTCCTAAACAAACCTTCCAGTGAAACAAAGCCCCGTGACTCCTGAGGAATTTAAAATTAACAAAGAGGAAAGAATAGTGTCTGAATCTCTAAGGATCTTTTTTTTTTTATTTTTTATTGAAACATCAGAATCCTGGCTCGGGGCCCATAGCTCAGTGAGTAGGATGCCAGCCACATACACCAAAGCTGGCGGGTTCAAGCCCGGCCTGGGCCTGCCAAACAGCAATGACAACTGCAACCAAAAAAAATAGCTGGGCATTGTGGCAAGCACCTGTAGTCCCCGCTGAGGCAAGAGAATCACTAAGCCCAAGAGTTGGAGGTTGCTGTGAGCTGTGACACTACAGCACTCTACCGAGGACGGCATGATGAGACTGTCTCAAAAAAGAAAATCGGGGTGGGGGGCAGCGCCTATGGCTCAATGGGTAGGGTGCCGGCCCCATATACCGAGGGTGGCGGGTTTAAACCCAGCCTGGGCCAAACTGCAACAAAAAAATAGCTGAGTGTTTGGGGGGGGGGGGGGCGTAGTCCCCGATACTCAGGAGGCTGCGGCAAGAGAATTGCCTAAGCCCAGGAGTTGGCGGTTGCTGTGAGCTGTTATGCCACAGCACTCTACCAAGGGCAACAGAATGAGATTCTGTCTCTACAAAAAAAAAAAAAAAAAAAAAACATCAGAATCCCTCTCAGACTAGCCCATGTATAAAATAGAACTTGTGAGAAACCTCAGACATAAGGTTCTGGTCTGTGATATGAACCACCTACTTTTTTTGTTTTGGGGGGTTTTTTTTGCAGTTTTTGGCCAGGGCTTGGGTTCAAACCCACCACCTCTGACATATGGGGCCGGTGCCTTACTCCTTTGAGCCACAGGCACCACCCTGAACCACCTGATTCTTTAAGAATGGAGGCCATAAGGTTGGAATTTCCCTTTCCAAATTGTATGATTCCAAAATGGGAGATACCTGAGGCCAAGCAGAGTCCCTTTATTACTCAAGAATAAGAAACAAGACAGCTTGGGCCTGCTGGCATACTGTTTTCTACTATAGTAAGTGACCAGTGCCAACCTGCGAATTCTTCAGAGAATCATCTGTCTTGAGCTGACATAACATGCTTGAAAATAAACTGACCAACATTCAGAGAGACCTCAGGTCTTAATTTGGCATACACATCCTCACCTGAAGTTCGGTCTTTTGTGGCCAAAACATTTAATTGGTTTGCCATTTTGCCATTTGACTGCTTAGTTTGGGGACATCATTTGCCACCATACTTTGGGCTTATGCCTATAATTTACATTGACAGAAGAGGTGTGAATTTTTAATGAAGATAAAATCCTATTAAGTTTCATTCTATTGGCTCGGCGCCTATAGCTTAGGTGGCTGAGGCACCAGCCACATACACCAAAACTCGCGGGTTCAAATCCCGCCCAGGCCTGCCAAAGAACAATGACAACTACGACCAAAAAATAGCTGGGTGTTGTGGAGGGCACCTGTAGTCCTAGCTACTTGGGAAGCTGAGGCAAGAGAATCGCTTAAGCCCAGGAGTTGGAGGTTGCTGTGAGCTGTGATGCCGTGGCACCCTGCCCAGGGCAACAGCTTGAGGCTCTGTCCTACAATTTTTTTTTCATTCTATTTTCTGCCTTATATCTTATATTGCAAATCTTCTTTGCTTCATACAATCAAATAAAACCTTCGTACTTTTCACTGACTTGCCTTTTGAGACGGACTTCTGCTTTAGATAAATTTCACTCATCAAGACAATATTGTTTTCCAAATTGAACATATTTCTCCATCAAGAACCAAGAAGAGGGTGGCTCCTGTGGCTCAAAGGAATAGGGCGCCGGCCCCATATGCCTGAGGTGGCAGGTTCAAACCCAGCCTCGACCAAAAAAAAAAAAAAAAAGAACCAAGAAGAAAAACCACACTGTCTGCAGAATTAAAGAAACACCCATTATTCTAGATGCATTCTCAGTGCAGAATGTGGTAAATGACCCCTAGAGATATAAATCACAATCTCCCTGAGAAAAATAGAGGGGTCAGGAGAGGGAGGTCTATAATGTGAAAGATGTAGTCCACACTTTAAGTTTAAGTTGATAAATAGACAATCACGATTTTTGCCATACCCATATACAAACTATCAATAGTAAAGATACAATCTCAACTGATACATGTTCATAGATGAGGCCATGGTAGAGAACTCTGGAGCCTAAGATGTTTGTGCTAATGTGGAGCATTCCAAGGAAACACTGGAATATTGACTAAAGTGAATTCCAAGTCTTAACCCTGAGTCTCAGTCCTAAACTGCAGATCAAAATTGTGTTTCAGCAATTAAGTTTACAGCAAAAATCACTGCCTTTCTCTTCCCAGGCAGAGAGAAACCACACAGTGTACTCAAGACCACTCCAGGCTGGCCAGAGTAGCGTGAGTGAGGGAGAGTTATAGGCAGGAGACCAGGCCAGTGGGGCAGTCAAGCAGCTTAGTGATGTGATCCACTTACCTTTTTTGAATTGCTCTGACTGCTGTGTTGAGAAAAGTGTCAAGGAGGCTGTAGGAGGAAGCAGGAGGGCACGGTGGGCCTGCCAGGTACCCTCAAGGCCTGTGCTTATACCTGTTGGGAGACACTGAGCACTACCAACCTTTTGGACCCGACACTTCATTGTAGGAGTCTGTTCTGTACATCGTAGGGTGCTTAGCAGCCTCTATGGCCTCTGCTCACTAAATGCCAATAGCAGTTCCATAGTTGTAACCCCCAAATTCTTTCAAGACATTGCCAAATGTCCCTTGGAAGGCAAGATCCTCTCCTGAGGAGAACCACAATTCTATGAATCATCCAGGTGTTGCTTTGTCACCAGCAGAGCCAGCCTTATGCAGAGATGGAGCAGCCAATGGCTCATAAAGAGTGGTCCACAGCGGAGCCCCCACAGGTTGAGTTGGCATCAAGGGGTCAAAGGAGGACTACCAGTGTTTTGGGTACCTCTCATACCTCTCATGGGACTGCAGATTGGGTCCAGGCTTTGTAGTAATATTTATTTATTCTGTAAATAAATAATTTATTCTGTAAATAAATATTATTTATTTATTCTGTAAATGTATTATGAAATAATAATAAATAAATATTATTATTATTACAAAGTAATAATATTTATTGTGTGCTTCAGGTTAGCAGAGGCACAAGAGCACTAGCCCCATTAGCCCGTCTATGTGGCCCCAGGAGGGGCCCCAGGAACCCTGAAGGTTGTGGATTCTGAGGAGCACACCTCCCAGTCCATTTGTTTTCCTAACAGGACAAGTGAAGGGTTCCAATGGAGAGGAGGCTGGAGGACAAGCCCTTCCTGCAGCCCCACCCTGGGGGGCTGGTTGAACTGGAATTTCAGGAAATTGCAGGAAAACTAGGTCCAGGTTTGAGAAACACCCCTTGAACTGTGACTGAAAACTTAAATCCTCCCCTTTGCTAGGATGGTTGAAAAAAGAAAGGATAACTAAATTTCAGCAACTTTCCCTGACTGCTGTGTAGAATTTAAGGTGTGCAGATTATACCATGTGTTTCCCGACTGCCTTTTAGTGGTCTATTTCTAAAGGTTTTCATATTTAGTTTATTTCTCAGTATGTGGATAAAATGTTTTCATAGAGAGTGATTAGATGGAGGCTTATCAATCTCGTAACTGAGCAAATCTCTTAATTTCCCTCAGTGTTGAACATGTTTGGGGGGGGAGGGGGATAGAAACATAGCAGATGACGTGGACCAGCAACAAACTACCAACACTGAAGGGATGGTGTGGTCCTGGTTTTCTCTCCCTTGAGAGTGGGCTGAAACGAAGAGTTTATCTTGAAGGAGACTTTCTCCAAGTGCTCTTTAAATGTACAAGACATTCAAAAGAGAGACCTGCACGCATCACATTTTGATATTAAGAAATGACTCCAGGATTCTTCCACTCCTGAAATGAGCTAATTTGTAGATAACTCATAACTTATTAATTAAAAACGTCATTTTATTTTTCTCCAACACTTCCAATAAATGTGATCAATAAGGTGGGAAAAAAAAAAAATGTTGGAAATTTCCAAGATCCAATAGGGCATTTAAAAATTAGTTTGAGATAATGATTTGCTTCATTTTCTTACTCCAAATGTTTTTGGAATTTAGCATTTTAGTTTTCTTTTAAAACCCCTAGCAAGGGTGGCACCTGTGGCTCAGTGAGTAGGGAGGCTGAAGCAAGAGAATCACCTAAGCCCAAGAGCTGGAGGTTGCTGTGAGCTGTGATGTCACAGCACTCTACCGAAGACAACAAAGTGAGACTCTGTCTCTTAAAAAAAAAAAAAAAAAAAAAAAAAACCACTACCAAAAAACTCCAGGTGGGTCCCCAAATGATGGTGACACTATCATTGGCATGGGTTTTAATTTCTCTGTGTCCCTTGACAGCGCTGGAGGGGTGGGGGCAGGAATAACTGACCAGCCACATGAGGGCCCAGCTCCTGCTTTCAGCCCTCACTCACTGACAGCTCTGCCCAGTCCCTGGATATCTGCTCAGGCAGCCCTGATGGTATCGGTGCAATGGCACAGACCCCAGGCTTCTTCCTCAAGGACTCGGTTTAGACACCCAAAACTCAAAGGATTTTCCCCCAGTTGGGCCCACAAGTTCAGGCAGCTATAGAAATCCATAATAAAGCTCTCCAAGCAGAGTCATCCCAGGAAGTGACCACACCTGGGTGCCTTCCAGGCAGTGGTCAGGTAGGGAGGAGATGCTCCAACCCCGAGATACCCTGCTTCAGCTAAGGCCTGGGAACCCTTCCTCCTTAAACCCCCAATTTTAGTGCAAACCTCTGGGGACAGAGAGCCTTTTCTCAGGCCTCTGCAAATCAGCTATCTAGCCATGAGTTAGCGTTTGGAGGGAGCTTTAGAAAGAAAGACAAACACACTAGTGAGGTTCCAGGAGCAGCAGCAGAAGCACCCAGGAACTTGAGAGAAACGCAAATTTCCAGGCCCCAGCACAGACCTACTGAGTCCGGAACTCTGGGGTGGGACTGAGCCACCCGTCTAACGCAGCCTCCAGGTGACTGTGACATCCAAGTCTGGAAAGGTCACCAGGTGCTACAGACTTCAACAGACACCTGCTGAAGGGGGTAGAAAAGGCAATTCCTGGAAGCACCAGGTCACCCTGCAAGCTCTCTTGACTTACTGAAGGTGTTAGCTTTGGGGGGAAAGCCTGAAGCTCAGTGGCCTGGAGCTATCCGAGATAAAAAATTAAAGTTCCCAAAATATTGTTGTTGGGAGTACTTAGGAAGGCTCTAGCATGGTGCCTTTTACACAAATATTGTGAATCACAATAAGCTGTGTTTATCTTCTTTTTCCTTCAGCAAATAAGGAAACATCTGTGGGGGTGCTGATATTTATTTATTTTTGAATGAGCATCGTAATAGTGGAAATATTTCGGCTGTGATTATAGAACCCTGGGGCTAAAGCACTGCGCCTGAGGAGGAGCAAGGAATTAATTGGCAAATAATGTAGATGTTCCCTTCTAATCAAGAAGCCTCAACTTGCAAATATTTGGTTTTACATGACATCACACCAGGGATCTTGCTTCTCTAGCAAAGACTAGGGCTGGTCAGTGGAAGCAGAGGGCAGTCCTGGCAGAGGGGCTGGTCCAACCATCTCCAACCACATCACCTTTTCTGTGCCTCCATCCCCCACCCCCTGTTTCTCTACCTCCCGGGGTAGCCAAGAAGTCAGGTGTGGCTCTGGACTCAGGACTCTGTTTTTGTCTGGAGCCAGCCTCTCTGGAAGAATCAGCAAGTGCAGACCCCTATTGTCTCCGCCCTGAGCCTCTCACCCCAAAGCATATTGACTATGTGACTTATGCACTTAATGCAAGACAAAAGAAGGTGTACCACGTCCCATGTTGATGGAGCACAGAAAAGAGGGACAGCCCTGTTAAAAATCTAACTGGCGAGAGCTTGAACCCAAAGCAAGGTGTGTCCCCTGACTCTATGCTGCCATAGTGGGGTGAATCCCACACTCCGTAGGCTCAGCGAAGTGAGACTGATGAAAAAGGGTCCGGACTGTGTGATTTATGTGCACAAAATTCTACAAAGTGACTGAAAACAGACCAGAGATTGTCTAGGGGGAGAACAGAGAGCTGGGAGGAGTTATAGGACACAAGGAAATCAGGGGCAAGGCGATGGATATGCTCACATCTTGGTGATGAGGGTGGTTTTGACAGGGCTCAGGACATCACTGCCCAAAATGTGGCATCTTGCAATATTGGATATTTTAAACTGAAAGAATTTCAGAAAATGGCTCTGTACCTGTAGCTCAGCTCCACTTCCACAACACATCAGCCACAGAAGCACGCTGCTTAGAACCCCTCTTCCTTCCACAGGTAAGGCTGGCTCCTCTGCCTCCTAGTACGCATCCCTGGGCTTCCACATCTCGTCAGCTTCAGGTGAGAGCAACAGAGCTACAGTCCTTGGCACCTTGGATAATCAAGACCTTGGGACACACTATCACTTTGATGTAAATTATCCATATTCTCAGACTTCAAAACAAACTTGTATACCTACTGGCTACATTATGTGGACAGGTCTTCTCTATCCTGGTGTAAAATTGAATGGAAGCATCACCAAACCTATGGACATTTTGGCTGGGATGTCAGCTTATTTAGTTAACCAAGGAAAAATATAGTAAATCTCCCTGGGGAAATACAGAACATTGACAACTACAGAATCTAAAAAAAAGTTTATCAGAGGCGGCGCCTCAGAATCTAACAAAAAATGTATCAGAGGCAGCACCTGTGGCTCAGTGAGTAGGGCACCAGCCCCATGTATCAGAGGTGGCAGGTTCAAACCCAGCCCCGGTCAAAAACTGCAAAAAAAAAAACCCAAACCTTTATCAATGTCCATATATGTGAACTAATGTAATAGGAAATGCTTTCCGATGCTTGCAACCACAAGATTCTAATTAATAGACCTGGCTATTCAAACTTAAATTTTACCTAACTCATTGATACTCTACCTTAAGAAATCATTGGCTTTACTCGAGAATGTATCTATTTTCAGTATATAATTACTTAATTATTTATGGAAATAACTCCATTTTGGAGATTAAATAATTTCATGCATTAAAAAACCACAAAGAATTAGAATTACGTAGAATAGTGAGGATTGGAAGAAACAGAGTTCAAGAATGAGAACACCAATGGCGCCTGTGGCTCAAAGGGGTAGGGCGTCAGCCCCATATGCTGGAGGTGGTGGCTTCAAACCCAGCCCTGGCCAAAAACTGCAAAAAAAAAAAAAAAAGAAAGAAAGAAAGAAAAAAAGAAAAGAATGAGAACGCCATCTTCTCCACTGTGGTGTCTCAGGCTTGTGAGAAACGAAGCTGTGGGAGTTCAACAACATTTCTAAGACTAACTTTTTAATTCAGTGATTTTTTTCTGAACCTTATGCTGGATTTTGATTCACCAAAAGCCTGGGCTATGTCCCTGCCATCCCACGCCAAGCCCACATGGCCCATGCCTCTCTTCTCATGCCAGCAAGCGTTCCTGCGCATTCAGACTTTCTGACTCAGAAAAGCTGAATTCCCTCATCTGCTGGGCTTTGCACAACTGCCACTTGCAACATGAGAAGCTCACTGTAAAAGGGTGGTGATTACAAGTCTACAGTAAGATTCTATTCTTTTTGTTTGTTTGTGTTTTGTTGTTGCAGTCAGTAGCTGGCCCGAGCTGGGTTCGAACCCGCCACCCTCAGTGTACGTGCTGCTGCCATAACCACTGTGCTATGGCCACTGAGCCAAGATTCTATTCTTGACAAAAATAAAAAAGTCCATTACTTTTCTCTACCTAGAAAAAGGAGCCTGGGAGGACCACTGGTACCGGGATCATTGTGGGACCTTACAGCTTGACTCCTTCCCAGACTTGATAAGCTGTGAGCCCTCAAGCTTTCTCCACATCAAAAGATGGGGAAAGACAAAATATTGGTTTTCTGTAATTATGTCCTAGACCTTTATCATTGAGCACACTCACAAGTCCAAGAGATTGTACAAAGCACTCCTTTACTGCATGGTCACACTCATCTTTCAGCCCAGAGTCCACAGCGACCTGGCAGTGTCACCCTTCCCTCTTGAACTTAGCCTGCCCAGATTCCTCAGGAACATGGTCCTCAAATGGAGGCCCTCAGGGCTCACACCTGAGAGCCATCCAGTTGCTGGGCACCCCTGCTGGCCCCCACCTGTCTGGACAATCATTCCATTCTCCTCCCCATGGGATGGGAGGAGAGTTCCGGTGGAGGAGCTGAGGCATCTACAAGGCAAGGAGGAGATGAGGCATCTCCTCCTACATCTCCTCCTCCATCTACAAGGAGGAGATGAGGCATCTACAAGGCAAGGAGGCATCTACAAGGCAAGGAGGAGATGAGGCATCTACAAGGCAAGGAGGCTTCCTGGTGCTAAACACGAGCTTCTTTTCCAGGTTGACTGTGTGCCTCAAGCTCAAAAAGTATTATTATGCTAAAAGGGGAGCCCTGTATGACATTACTGAGCCCATATTTGTTTACTCAACTTCAGTACACAGCACACTCCATGAGAAGAGAATTGCTAGGACTGGGGGAGGAGGAAGGGTAGGAAAAAGTACTGTCCTACTACCTAAGGAAAAGAAGATTAAACTAATTTCGGTTAATTAATTTGAATAAGAAAAAAGTTGTCAGCTTTGGCAATAAGACTTTGATGTTATAACTTTTCCCTGTTTATCAGCAACTATTTAAAAAGATGCCTGATGTCTTACAACAGCAAAGTATAAAAAGAAGATTCTACTTTAAGAAAAGGCAATGAATTTCATTCAGTCTGGCTCTCATGGTATGCTGCTCTTGCTCTGGGAGCTGTAAGGTGGTAGATTTTTGGATATTATTCCCTTCAAATATTTGTCACAGAGAAATTGACCACGAGAACAGAAAAGATGGGGAATTTTTTTAAGTGGGGACATTGGATTTGGGGAGGAGCAGAAAAGACTTCTAAAGGCTACTATGTCAGTCAGAAGAGAAGCAGAACCAACAGGATGTGTGTACAGGTAGACAGATTTCTCTGGAGAAATCGGATCACACAATTCTGGTGTCTTGGCCAGGTCCAAAGCCTGATGTGGTAGGCCAACAGGCTGGAGACCCAGGGAAGAGTGGGAGTTTGAGTGCAAAAGCAGTCTGGGGCCAAATTCCTTCTTTCTTGGAAGTCTTTGTTCTAATAAGGGCTGCGACTATTTGGATGAGACCCACTCATGTTATGGAGAGCAATTTGCTTTATTCATAATCCACTCATTTAAATGTTAATGACGTCAAAAACAAAACTAAACTAAAACCTTCACAGAAACATTACCCAGAATAATGTCTGACCACATATCTGGGCACCACAGCCCAGCCAAGTTGACACATAAAATTAACCATCACACCAGGCAAGCCATGATAGCTCAAAGTTCCCCAAAGGAACGGCTCCTTGGGGAGCAAAATTCTAGACAAGGCTGGGATGAAGCAGGCAGTAAGGCTGCTGGTCACCTCTGGTGTTGCTGGATTTCAGCTCAGGGTGTTGAGAAGAAGCCGGTGGTTTCTGTAACAATCAGAAAGACTAGACAGAGAAACTCAGGGGAACTCGGAGCAGAGGAGTTTGGAGTTAGCAGAGCAGTGGTCCTCAGGCTGGAGCACGTCTCAGAATCACCTAGAGGGCTTGTTAAAACAAGTGCTGGAGCAGGAGGGAAGAGGCAGAGGAAGAGGTCAGAGGGGCAGACTAGCTCAGGGGTGCTCCACTACTGACGCAGTGGTTTAAACATGTACCCACAAATACACGCACTCTTCCCTTCAAACATGGGGCTGAGTTCCCTTTTCCTGGACTCACTTCTAACAGAACACGGGGAAGGTGATGGGAAGAGAAGTCGACTCCCTCTCACTGCGTCTCTCTGGCCTTTCCTCTCAGCTCTCATCTCTCCCTGAGCACAGCCCAGAAGGTTCTCAACTTCATTTCTCAGGCTCTTGTGATTAGACACCGGACACACACACTCTCTCTACGGGTCTGCAACTTTAACCGTGTGCAAAGTGGCTTTTGCCTGTAGGTCACATACTCACAGGTTTCCAGGATTAGGGATGAATATTGGTGTGTATGGGAGGGGGGCCTCCTAATCCTTAATTTGCACACTCCAAAACTATTGCCCCACAGTAAGGTTTCTTAAACTCTTATATTTTCCTCTCTCAGACACTTCTTGGAAACTTCAGCTGTTTTGCGTCTTTCTCCTCAATATTCCGCCCAGAAAATCTCCTTCACAGGCCCAGCCCCTGAGCCTCTCCCTGCATCCTGGAGCCCCTTCCCTCTTGGATGGGGGCTGGGGGAAACAGTCGCAAATTGAAACCCTCAAATCGGGCGGCAGCGGCCGGGCGGGGACAGCCCTGTGTGACCTGGGCTCAGAGGGAAAGCGCGGTGGGGCCCCGGCTGGGCTACGGCGGATACGGCTGGGGGTCTGCACTCTGTCCGCCCCCCATACCCCACTGACGAGGAGGGACACGGGTCTTCCTTCCCCAACTCCTGTCCCCAGCTAGACCACGTCCCCTCGCAGCACCACTGGCGGCCGCCAGCTTAACCCGCGGCGAGCACGCCAGGACTTCCCATTTTATCCAAGTCGGAGCCCGAGCTGTGACTGGCGGCGGCGCGGTGTTCCTAATGTCGCCCGCCGCCACCTGCGCGGTGTTCCCGCTGTCGCCTGCCGCCACCTGCGCGGTGTTCCCGCTGTCGCCCGCCTCCATCTGGGGTGTGTTCCTGCTGTCGCCCAGCTCCTGCCCCTCCCGCGCCCGGGCCCGCGGCGGCCGGCTGTCCACCCCCCCCCGGCTCCGCCCCTCGCCGCCGTCTCCAGGGCTAGGGACCCGACGCGGGAAGCCGGCCGGGAGAGGGACGCAGGGACACTAGCGGAGTGAGCGCGGCCGCCAGCCCAGGTGGCAACGCAGCCCAGACTGGGGGCCGGGGCTCCCGGGGACGGCGCGCTCGCGTGCCTCCTTCCTCCCGGGCACACCCGCCTCCCCACCCGCACCCGGGCGTCCCCGGGGCCGCGGGGCCCCTCCCAGGCAGGGCGGGCAGGGGGATTCTCTGCCAGTGTGTAGAGACGGCGGCAGCGCTGGGAACCCCGGAGAAGCGAGCCGAAGGCACCCCCCTTGCCGGCCCTCTTCTTATCTCCTGAGACTCTGAGGTGGCGCCAACAGCTGTCCAAGCTGGGCGTGCCAGAAACTCAGCCCAGGCCTCCCCACACCCTGGGACACAGAGCAAGTGCCACCTGTGCCACCTCCAGGACGCAGGGCGGGAGAGCCCCTTTCAGGTAAGGTGAGTGGAACCTGGCCCAGGGTGACCTTCAGTAAACACTCATTAATGACTCGATCAATTAGGCCTGGCTTTGAGGAGCCTAGATACTATGTATTTACTAACCTGGGCCGTGACATTTACCGTATATAGAAATAGCATAAAGAAATGTTCATGATAAAACACTAAGTGAAAAGCTCAAGATTCAAGTGTTTTAAATAGAGCAGTTACAGTGTCTATGAGGATGTGGAGTGTGCATCTGTAAATACTCAGAAAAGGCTGGTGAGAAATACCCCATTAGGTGAACAGGAATGCTGTGTGCTGCTGCTGCTGTCTCAGCCAGCCAGAACAAAATGCCACGGAACACAAGTGTGTTTCTCTCAGTTCCAGAGGCTGGAAGTCAGAGATCAAGCTGTCAGCTAGGCAGGTGCCATTCTGAGGCCTCTCCTCATGGCTTGTAGGTCACCATCTGCCTGTGTGCGCTCATGGGCCGTTTGTCTGTAGACAGTCTCACTTTGTCGCCTTGGGTAGACTGCTGCAGAGTCATAGCTCACAGTAACCTCAAATTCTTGGGCTCAAGTGATCCTCTTGCCTCAACCTCCCTAGTAGCTGGAACTACCCGCAACCACCACAACACCTGGTTAGTTTTTCTATTTTTAGCATATAAGATCTAGGTTTTGCTCAGGCTGGTCTTGAACTCCTGAGCTCAAGCAATCCATCCACCTTGGCCTCCCAGAATGCTAGGAATACAGGTGGAGCAAGTCTTGGGAATCAAGACACCAAATTGCCTTCTCAGCTGGAGCAAATCACTCCTTTCCCTATCTGGCCCTCCTCTTCTCACCTGTGAAATAGAAGGTTGGCCAGGCCCAGGTTGGCAAGCAGGTGTCAAGGAGCCGCCCAGTCTGGCTGCTCTGCTAGCTGCCTGGAACACAGCCTTGAATAGAATCTGAGGTGACTTCAGTGATGGGCCCAAGTGGCAGAGTGGTAGGGTAAACAGTCATCCTGGTTAGCCCAGTACTTTTCTAGTTTTAGAACTTAAAGTCTTAGATTAGAGACCCAATCAGAGCTACAATCATGTGATTTTCCCTTACCTCAGTGCCTGGTCGTCTCTATGTTCTGGTGGGTTCAATTCCTTTTTGCCCAAAATGGTTTTCGCTCATGATTGGCTTATCAGCAGTAAGATACTAATATAAGTGTGGTTTAATTGGAAATTGTGAACTACCTCCAGCTAATAGGTTGCTGGCTTTCTTGTTTGAGAACTTAAAATATCCAATAATGGAGTAGGTGTGGTGGCTCAGACCTGTAATCCTAGCACTCTGGGAGGCCAAGGCAGGAGGATTACTTGAGTTCAGGAGTTCAAGACCACCTTGAGCAAGAGTGAGACCTTATCTCTACTAAAAAAATAAAAATAGAAAAAATAGAAAAACTAGCTAGGCATTGTGGCAGAGCCTGTAGTCCCAACTGCTCGGGAGGCTGAGATAAGAGGATCACTTGAGCCCAAGACTTTGAAGTTGCTGTGAGCTATGACATAGGGCATGGCACTCTGCCCAGGGTGACAGAGTGACACTGTCTCAAAAAAGAAATCCATAGTGCCCTATAAATGTGTGCCAATGTCCCTCAGAGTATACTGTACAATTTGGGAACCGTGGTTCAAAAGCATAAACCATTACTAGAGCTACACAGAGGCATTAAATAATGACAAAAGAGTAGACCTCCCAGGAAGATTTATCAGTTCTAAATTTATAGGCAGGTAATAAATATAAAAAACAAAACTTGGCATAATCAACAGGAGTAATCATTCCCATTCCCATACTTCTCCCAGTAACTGATAGAATGAGCATATAAAACTTTCACAAAAAAAAAAAAAAAAAACTTTCACAAAGTATGTTAACCAGTTTGATGAAAATATTTCAAATTGTATATCAAACCACTGCATGGTGCCCTGTGATTGCATTAATATACACAGCTATGATTTAATAAAAAAAAAAAAAAACAATTTCACAAAGTAAATATAATGGAAGTCATTGCAGAGATTTAGGCAGAAGAGCCACATGATCTAATTTACCAAAAAACATCACTCTGGCTACTGGGAAGAAAACAGACCTAAGTGGGATAAGAGGGTGTGGTGTGGTCAGACAGGTAGAAAAGTGATGGGGCCGTTGCAAAGCCAGATTGTTTTGATCTTTGCTTTCCTTGACAGCCCTGCCTCCTCCCAGTATGTCTGGGATGCTGCCCTGGGCCTGGATTCAACAAAAGGAGGCCCGTTAGACGTAAGACAATACATTTTTGGACA
Source organism: Loris lydekkerianus (assembly GCA_963574355.1). NCBI lineage: Eukaryota > Metazoa > Chordata > Mammalia > Primates > Lorisidae > Loris > Loris lydekkerianus. The sequence goes on along the minus strand of CAUYPK010067842.1, from coordinate 12,069 downwards.
GTCTCTACCTGGAAACTTTCCTATGTAGGAAAACACTAATACCTCCATAAACCTTTTTCTCTGTGAATCCAGTTCAGAGACCCCATTGTTCCCTTCAGTCATCACATGGAAGGAACTTTCTGAACTGGATAATTTAAAGGACAAAATCAGTCCTAATAGGGCGGCTTCCTGTGGCCAGCAGAACAATACTAATAGCATCAATAATAATAATCAAGATTATTGAGCACTTCCACTGTGTGCCAGGCATTGCGCTAAGTGCTTTATGAAGCACTCACACAGTCCTTATAACAGTCATAATCCATTTTACAAAGGTTTGAAGAGACTTCCTAATTTACCTAGGACCACCCAGTGAGTCAAGTGGCAGAGACAAGACTAAAATCCAGACCCTCCAGCCTCCAGAATCAGCATTCTTTTTTTTTTTTTTTTTTTTTTTGCAGTTTTTGGCCAGGGCTGGGTTTGAACCCACCACCTCCAGTATATGGGCCCAGCACCCTACTCCTTTGAGCCACAGGCACCGCCCCCAGAGTCCACATTCTTAACCACTATGATATGTTGCCTGGTGAGAATTGTGTCTATGAAGAGAATTTCTCTGTTTTTAAATCAGTATGTTCTTGGTAATATTTAATGCCCAGTATTGGTGGTAATTACATTCCTTTTTAACTGAGTTTCATGAGTACTACCCCCATTTTACTAAAAGAAATAACATGGTCCCATGGAAACTAGAAACTGACAATGCCTTTTTTTTTTTTTTTTTTTTTTTTCCAGTTTTTGGCCAGGGCTGGGTTTGAACCTGCCACCTCTGGGCATATGGGGCAGTGCCCCACTCCTTTGAGCCACAGGCACGACCCCTGACAATTCCTTTCAATTGTATCTTGCCTTTCTAGTATCAATTTAAAGTAGATGAAGGCTTTATGATATTCAGAGAAGGGCATGAAAAAATATTTGTCTGTTGTTAGTCAGGAAAGTGTGTTCTGCTCCTTAAAAAGACATCTTTGTGTTAGATTTCAGGGAAAGTTACTGATTTCAGAATCCAGGTTAACTCTAACACCATAATACAATGCCAAGAGTAAAGAAAGGAAAACAAAAAGTTAAAGGGGCACCCTCACCCATCATTCTGATTCTTCAAAACTTCCTGAAAACGTATGAGAAGCACTGTGCACAGTCTCAGACGACTGTGTGTCCAGCCATCAAAAGGGACCTGAGAAGCAGCATTGATGGTGAACAGGTTCTCAAGAAGGTGATGTATGGTCTCTTTCTTTGTTCTTCTCTGAAATGAACCCAGCAGAGTTTACTGTCAAGGCATCTCTACATTCCTGACCAAGTGAAGCCCAAAGCCACCCAGAGCCTTCTCGGCCCTTCTCCTTCTGCTCCCCCTCCCCCCCCCAGCTGTCCGTCCGAGCTGTCCCTGCCATCCCTTCCAGCCTACCTGTCTGTTTCCACTTCCCTGGAAAGGACCCTCTCCTACTCCACATCTGGAGGTCCCACTCAAAGGTCACCGCTTGGGTCGTCACTGTAGGACCTCCCTTCTCAGCACTCCAGTCACCCACCCCTGACCCCGCCAAGTGACTGCCTCCCTTCCTCAACCACTGGTGTGCCCCTGTCATCAGGCCTAGACCTGCCTTCACCCCTGCCTGCCCATGAGGCCTGGCTCACTTGGAGAGAGGTCAGCGCTCAGCATTTTAGGAAATCAGCAGGTATTTGATCATGAAAACACAGGCCGCCCTTCTGGACGGGTAACAGGGAATCCAGAGTCTGGCCCGGCTATCTTTGGGTGTTAGGCTCTGCCTTCTGGTCTATTTGGTGCCTCTGTGAGAGCTGCCCATTTCGTTTCAGCGCACACCTCTCCTCTCCTCTTTCCCCCTCACACTCAAGCCTGAGATTTAATCTCAGAAAAGATATGACCTCAGAAATTTTTTCTGAAACCTAGTGCTTTTGGAGTCAGCCACTCCAATTCCCCAATGCTGGGCTGTGGGAAAATCATCTTCCATGAAACCAGCTCCTAGGACAAAAAGGCTGGGGATGGCTGCCCTATCAGACTGTTTCACTGAACTTTGCACATGGCAGGAACTTCCTAAGTATTGAATTACCCCCCAAATGCATACCATATCAACAGTTAATAATTATTTTAAATGTTCTTCTAATGTTGTCTAATGACCATTTTCCTTTTCTATATATTCAGATGCATGGAATTCTCTTTATGATGTCCAATATGATGTAGTTTTGTTTTTTTTTTCTTACACTCCGGTTTACATTTGTAAGACCTGATGATTCCCCACCAAGCATCCTACCGGTTTCCTTGGAACCTTTGCTTATGACAATTCAAGATGAATGTTACACTCTGGGGAAAGAGATCAGTGTCTGGGGCCTTTAACTGAGCAATCCAGAGATTGCCAGACTTGTAAGTCATGGTCTTAAAATCATTCCCTCAGATCTGAAAACCAAATGGAAGCATCTTATGTCATATGTTCTGGTTATAATTCATTTGGTTGCTAACTAACATATAGGTTTTATTATTTTTTTAATCTGTATTTTATGAACTATTTCAAATGTGGAAATGGAGAAAATATTAGAACTAATATCTATGGACCCAGCATCCAGATGTAATATACTTTTTTTAAGAAATAAAATTTGTAAATATTTACAAATACAATAGTAAAAGCTTCATTTCACTTCTTTGCCCACATTTACTTCTTAGAGGTTCTGTCAGCCTAAAGTAAATGGGTATCAACCAATGTAAATATATGCCTGTGTTTGTTCTCAGAGAAAAATGATCCCGGATAAAAAGTCAGAAATGCAGGAAGAATCAAAAAGCCATGAAAATTGTTTTCTTACAAAACTTGAAAACCTGATTTTATATGGAGAGATGTAAAGGGCCAGAATCAGCATGACGATCTTGAATAGGAAGAACATAGGGGGAGAATTTGCTCTAACAGGAACTAAAACTTCTTATAAAGCTACAGAAATTAAGATGGTATAATATTGCTGCAAGGATTGATAAGTAAACCAATGGGAAAAAATAAATAAATAAAATAAAAAGCGTTTCTAGAAGATTATATAAGAAAATACCATTCTGAGGGTGGAGAAATATTTTCTCAGGATCCAAAAGCAGCAACATCATAAAAGATTAAATTGGAATCTGTTAAACCTAACAACTTTTGTTCATCAAGAATCACTATTAAAAGCAAAAGCAAGCCACAGAGCTGGAAAAGGTATTTGCTGCATATATAATGAAAAGGGTTCTTAAGCAGGACTTACAAATAACTCCAAAACATCACACCACAGGCGCCGCCCCCATATACCAAGAGTGGTGGGTTCAAACCCAGTCCTGGTCAAACTGCAACAAAAATATAGCCGGGTATTGCAGTGGGCGCCTGTAGTCCCAGCTACTCGGGAGGCTGAGGCAAGAGGATCACCTAAGTCCAAGAGCTAGAGGTGTTGTGAGCTGTGATGCTACAGCACTCTACAGAGGGTGATAAAGTGAGACTCTGTCTCAAAAAAAAAAAAAAAAAAAAAAAAAAGAAAGAAAGAGATAAATAATCCAGTAGAGACATGGTACAGAAACTTGACTCAGCACTTCACAAAAGAAGATAGCAAATAGCCTATAAAAATGTTAAGAGGTGTACAACTTCTTTAGGAATTGGGAATTCAAATTAAAAATGTAAGAAAATATCACTACACAACCAATAGAAGAGAGAAAATAAAAGCATATTACCACGTGTCAGTGAAGATTTGGAGCAACATAAATTTCAACACACTGTGGTGGGAGAGTATATTGAACAACCAATTTAGAAAACCTTATTACAGTATCTACTGATTGCAAAATCTATGATCCAGCAATTCCACTTTGTAGGTAAATATCCAACATAAATGTATCTGCATGGGCACCAGGAACCATATGCAAAAACGTTCGTGGAAGCCAAGAACTGGAAGCAACCCAAATTCCCATCACCAGGAGAATGGACAAATGACTGCTATTCATACAGTAGAATACTACATAGCAATGAAAATGAACTGACTACAGCTACCCCAAAGTAAACTATGCTAATTAACACAGACATAATGTTGTAAAATGAAAAGAGGCACAAAAGAACACATATTGTTTACTTGCATTTATGTAAGGTTCACAAAATAGGTAAAACTATAATGTTTGGTTATCATAAAATTTTTTTAGGGAAGAAAAAGGAAGTAGAGACTGGGAGAAGGCACTAGTAGCCATTTTCCTAGTCTCTTCCTTTAAAAAAAAAAAATTTTTATTTCTTTAGATGTGTTAGGCTCGGCACCTGTGGCTCAAGAGGCTAAGGCACCAGCCACATACACCTGAGCTGACGCGTTTGAACCCAGCCCGAGCCCACCAAACAATGACGGCTGCAACCAAAAAATAGGCGTTGTGGCAGGCTGAGGCAAGAGAATCACTTGAGCCCAGGAGTTGGAGGTTGCTGTGAGCTGTGATTTCACAGCACTCTACTCAGGAAGACAGCTTGAGGCTCTGTCTAAAAAAAAAAAAAGTGTTAAAGTTTTTTTTTGTTTTGTTGTGTTTTTGAGACAGAGTCTCCCTATGTTACCCTTGGTAGAGTACTGTGGCCTCACAGCTCACAGCAACCTCAAACTCCTGGGTTTAAGCGATTCTCTTGCCTCAGTCTCCTGAGTAGCTGGGACTACAGGTGCCTACCACAACGCCCGGCTATTTTTTGGTTGTAGTCGTCATTGTTTGGCAGGCCCGGGCTGGATTTGAACCCGCCAGCTCTGGTGTATGTGGCTGGCCCCTTAGCCACTTGAGCTACAGGCACCACCCTTTATATTCTGTGTCTAACAGTTTCCGTAATCTGAATTTTGGGGGGAGTGGGTTCTTTCTTCTACTTGCCTTACTCATGGTGACATTCCTGTGTGTTTTTTTCATGATTTCCTTTTAAACATAAACTCATATTTCCTGGAAACATAGTTGTGGCAATTCCTTGGCCTCTCATCTGATGACAGCTTCTTCCAGAGAGCATTTACCTCTGTCCCTGCCGTGTACTCAGTGCGCCAGTGTCCTGGGTTACATTAAAGTCTGGACTGAAGTTTCTTTGAACTATTAATTCAGGCTGCAAAGCTGTGTTAGGGCTAGTTTGTGAGTTCTCAGGGGATATAATTTTTCCCCATATTTATCAGTTTGACAAAGGCAATTTTCCCTCGAGTTGGAGGGAAAGTTGGGAGAGAGGAGAGTTGGGTTTATTTCTGAGTTATACTCACCCTAAGGGCACAACACTGGGGTCCACCTTGTGTTCTGGGCCACACCTTCATGCAGCACTGAACTTTTCGTGTTCAGTGGCCAGAGTTTCATGTCCTAGTCCCTGGATTCCATGATCCATGCAGACAAACACTCCGTTCTATTGCTTTGGCGATGCTTTCCAAGGGAAAGCTGACTTCAGTGCTCCGCATACCCAACTGGGGCTCCCACTTTCCCTCATTCATTGACCTTTGGATATTCCTCACTAACCTGCCAGCCAATTAAAACATCTTTCTAAAGTATTTTATTTATTTATTAAAATTTTAAACAACTTTATTTTCCCAAACCATATTTATCAAGTCGTAATCCCCCCTATGTTAATATAAAGATACATATTTTGGCTTGCTTTGGATCAGTATGTCGAAGTACTTTTTTAAATTCTTAGAAGAAAGCATAGAAGAAAAGCTCGATGGCATTGCATTTGGCAATGATATCTTGGCCATGACACTAACAGCACAGGCAACAGAAGAAAAACCAGGTAAATTCGACTACCTCAAAATGTAAAACTCCTGTGCCCCAAAGGACATAATTAGCAGAGTGAAAAGGCAACCTGCAGGAGAGAAAGTAATTGCAAATCATATATCTAATAAGGACTTAATATTCAGAGTATATAAATACCTGCTACAACTTAACAACAAAACCCCCAGCAACTTGATTTACAAGTGGACAAAGAATTTTATTTTATTTATTTTTTTTTTGAAAGAGCTGACACATTTATAATATTGTCTCCCAGTCTTCCAAGATGAACATATGAAGATGACATGTCTTATAAGAATAGTACTTAATTTCAGTAATGGTTTATAATTTTTGTTACAGGTATCTTGCATCTTAAATTAGATTTATTCCTAGGTATTTAAATTATTTATTTATTTATTTTATTTATTTTTTTTTTTTTGAGATAGAGTCTCACTCTGTCGCCCTGGGTAGAGTGCTGTGGCGTCACAGCTCACAGCAACCTCTAACTCTTGGACTTAAGTGATTCTCTTGCCTCAGCGTCCCGAGTAGCTGGGACTACAGGCGCCTGCCACAATGCCTGGCTATTTTTTTGCAGTTGTCATTGCTGTTTAGCAGGCCCGGGCCAGGTTCAAACCTGCCTACCTCCATGTGTGTGGCCAGGGCCCTTACCCACTGAGCTACAGGTGCCGCTGAAAGTGGACAAAGAATTTAAATAGATATCTTCAAAAAAGATATGCAAATGGCCATTAAGTGCAAGAAAAGATGTTCCACATCACTAATCCCTAAGGAAATGCAAATCAAAAGCATAATGACACGTTGCCTCATAATCATTAGGAGGGCTACTATCAACAAACAGAGGCTCTGTCTCAAAAAAAAGAAAAAAAGAAACAGAAAATAACAAGTATTGGTGAAGATGTGGAAAAATTGGAAGCCTTGTGCACTGTTGCTAACAATGGAAAATGGAACAGCCACCATGAAAAACTGTATGAATTCCTCAAAAAATTAAAAATAAAACGACCATACGATCCAGACTTTTGAGTATATATACACAAAAGAATTAAAAACAGGGTCTCAAAGAGATATTGGTACACCCATGTTCATAGCAGCATTATTCACAACAGCCAAGGGGTGGAAGCAACGCAAGCGTCTTTCAATAGATGCGTGGATAAAATGCAGTGCAGACAGTGGCATAGCACTCAGTCTTAAAAAGAAAGGCAATTCTGACATGTGCTATGATGCGGATGAACTTGAGGACATCATGCTAAGTGAATAAGCCCAGACACAAAAGAACAAATACTGTGCGATCCCACGTCTGTGAGGTCCCTACCTAGAGAAGTCAGGATGACAGAGTAAGGGGAAAGGAGGCTGTCAGGGGTGGGGGGTGGGGATCGGGGAGTTGTTCAACAGGTACAGAGTTTCAGTTTTGCAAGATGAAAAAAAAAAAGAGTTCTGGAGATGGATGGGTGGTTAGGATCACACAAAAATGTGAATGCTTAATGCCACTGAACTGTAAACTTAAAAATAATTAAGATGGAGCTTGGCGCCTATAGCTCAAGTGGCTAAGGTGCCAGCCACATACACCAGAGCTAGCGGGTTCAAATCCAGCCCTGGTCTGCCAAACAGCAATGACAACTACAACCCCCAAAACGGCTGGGCGTTGTGGTCCGTGCCTTTCGTCCCAGCTACTTGGGAGGCTGAGGCAAGAGAATCGCTTAAGCTCAAGAGTTGGAGGTTGCTGTGAGCTGTGACGCCACAGTACTCTACCCAGGGCAATGGCTTGAGGCTCTGTCTAAAAAAAAAAAAAAAAAAATAGTTAAGATGGTAAATGTTAATGTATTTTACCACAGCTTAAAGATAAATTTTAAAAGGACATTTTAATATGTAGCCAGCATTTTTAGTCGCTTTTATTCAGAGGGTCAATCAGGGTACCCAGTCCACCCAAGGGAGAATAAAATACTGTCGCTTCATGTTAAAGTGATCCTTAACAGTTCCTTTAAAAGTAGTCCATTGGCAGGGCCTGTGACTAGGTGAGTAGGGCGCCAGCCCCATATACGGAGGGTGGCAGGTTCAAACCCAGCCCTGGCCAAACTGCAAACAAACAAACCAACAAAAAATAGCCAGGTGTTGTGGTGGGCGCCTGTAGTCCCAGCTACTTGGGAGGCTGAGGCAGGAGAATTGCCTAAGCCCGGGAGTTGGAGGTTGCTGTGAGCTGTGATGCCATGGCACTCTATCGAGGGCAATGAAGTGAGACTCTGTCTCTAAAAAACAAAAAAAATAAAAAATAAAAGTAGTCCTCTCACCGATCCGGAGGCTGCTGAGGAATTCTATTCCTATGGTCGTGGTCCTTGCCCACAGCAGTGCTGGTGCTCAGGGTGTGACAGCACAAACCTCTGTTGGGAGCTTTAGGACCTGGTCAGGGGTCTGTTCCACCCCAGATCACGATTAACATAGGCCCTGACGTGCCACATTGGCTTCCCTCTCAGAAACCCAACCCAGCACTCAAACAAGGCGTCTCTCATGAAAGACGCCTGGGCACCAGCTCTATAGTTAAGGTTGCAAGTGCCTTTCTTTATCTCAGCCCAGATGTAATTTGGAATCCTACATCTCAACAACATGTCATTATCTCAAAAAAAAAAAAAAAAAAAATTTTACTACAGCCTCTCCTGGACTTAAACTCTGAACTAAAAGAATCCTCAGGCGTGGAGGTTCTCTTTTTTTTTTTTGAGACAGAGGCTCACTCTGTCGCCCAGGCTAGAGTGCAGTGGCATCAGCCTACCTCTCAGCAACCTCATACTCCTGGGTTCAAGCAATCCTCCTGCCTCAGCTTCCCTAGTAGCTGGGACTATAGGCACCCCCACCATGCCTGCCTAATTTTTCTATGTTTAGTAGAGATGGAGTCTCTCTCTTGCTCAGGGTGGTCTCGAACTCTTGAGCTCAGGCAATCCACCTGCCTCAGCCTCCCAGAGTGTGAGGATTAAAGATGTGAGCCAGCACGCCCAGCCAGCCATGGAGGTTCTAACTTCTAAAAGGTAGCCTTCACAACTTTCTTCTCTTCTGTATTTTTACATACCCTCTCCTGTCAGGTAGGGATTTAACTGTCATCGATATCTTTTGTTACCAGAAGGAATGACCTTGCTGTAGACCCTGCACTGAGGAGGCTGTGAGAACATGAGATGGTCCCACTCAGGATTCTCCCGTGGGAGAAGCACCTGCTTACTGAATCTGCAGACCCTCAAATCCAAATATTCGTGACTATGGATGACAGATAATTTAACTATTATAATTTTTTATTTAATGATAAGAAGATTGGCACATCATACCTCCCTACTAAAAATAACATGACCAAAGGAGGATAAATTTGTTGGTTAGAACATCAATATCAGTTGGTGCCTGTAGCTCAGTGAGTAGGGCACCAGCCCCATATACCAAGGGTGGCAAGTTCAAATCTGGCCAGGGCCAAACTGTAACAACAACAACAAAATAGCTGGGCGTTGTGGCGGGCTCCTGTAGTCCCAGCTACTGGGAAGCTGAGGCAAGAGAATCGCCTAAGCCCAAGAGCTGGATATTGCTGTGAGCTGTGACGCCACAGCACTCTACCGAGGACAACAAAATGAAACTGTCTCTTTAAAAAAAAAAAAAAATCAATATCTTAGTCACTAAGGGCTGCTGTATCAAGGTACCACAGACTGGGTGGCTTCAACAACAGAAATTTGTCTTCTCACAGTTGGGAGGTTGGAAGGCCAATGTCAATGTAGGCTGGGTTGATTTCTTCTGCGGACTTCCTGCTTGCTCGTAGATGGCCGTCTTCCCACCATGTCCTTGCGTGGTCTTTACGTCTGTGTCCAAATTTCCTCTTCTTATAAGAACACAAGTCATATCAGCCTTACCCTAATGGCCTCATTTTACTTAATTACCTCCTTAATTACCCCATCTTCGAATATAGTCACATCCTGTGGTATTGGGGTCTCGGGCTCCAACATATGAATTTGAGAGGATACACAATTTGGCCCATACCAACAACTAAAATGATGTCCTCTGGTGCAACTTCTCTCATCATGAAGTTTGGTGTTTCCTGTGTAATTTTGCAAGGAATCTTTATTTTAAAGGGAATTTTTTTTTTCTCTTTGAGACAGAGTCTCACTATGTCACCCTTGGTAGAGTGCTATGGCATCATAGCTCACAGCAACCTCAAACTCTTAGGCTTAAGTGATCCTCTTGCCTCAGCCTCTGAAATAGCTGGGACTACAGGCACCCGCCACAACGCCTATTTTTTGGTTGTAGTTGTCATTGTTGTTTGGCAGGCCCAGGCTGGATTCAAACCTGCCAATTCCAGTGTATGTGGCTGGCGCCCTAGCCACTGAGCTACAGGCACAACCGAGCCTAAAGATAATTTTTTTTTATTTTCTTTTGCAGTTTTTGGCTGGGGCTGGGTTTGAACCCACCACCTATGGCATATGGGGCCAGCACCCTACTCCTTTGAGCCACAGGTGTCTCCCAGAAATTATTTTATTTTTATGCCACTTTTTCCTTGGGTAATTAGAAAGTTACCTAGAGGCGAAAATATTGAGGTTATTAACATGACTGACTTGTAAGTAACCTACTAACGCACAGAGCATGTTTGTCGCCATTGCACAAGTGTCCTTAAATCTTTTATTCTTAGGCTTTGCTTCTGGAATTGAAGGGGTGCCCCACCTGCCCATTCACCACCTTAGAAATCATTGATTACAAAAGGGATCTGTGGTCTGCTGGGCGGCTTGGGAAGTCCCTGCAACTCAGCAGTTTGCATTCTCTGGTCCTGGATTACTGCAGGTAAGGCTGGAACACGGAGTTCCTGTGGGGCTCTTGCTGCCATCCATCTGCTGGGGAAGCAAAGGCAGGGAGGGCCATGTCCAAGGTCCCCGCACCTCATATGGCAGGGCTAAAAGAGGACCCTCTAAAACCTCCTTAGAGTTTATGTTTCTGAATAAATGTGGGGGCTTTCAAAACACTCTCTTCATTCATTCGTTTCTTCAGCAAGTATCAGTTGAAGGCCAATTTATGCAGGACACCATGCTCGTTGCTAGGGAAGATAAGAACATAAGCAAGGCAATGCTACCATCCAGAGAGCCCATGCTACAGTAGAGGAAAAGAAATGTGCTCTCGATTATACACAATGCAAGGGAGAAAGTATAAAGACCACACAAGATATCCATGCGCATTTTTATGGTAGTTCAGATGCAGTGGTTCTCAACCTTCCTAGCACCTCCTAATGCCGCGGGTGACCCCCAACCATAAACTTATTTTCATTGCTACTTCATAACTGTAATTTTGCTACTGTTATGAATCATAATGTAAATATGTGATACGCATGACGTATTTTCATTGTTATGAAGGCATTGCAACCCACAGAACCACTGCTTTCAGGTAATATGAGACTCTTGTATGTAACAGATGTCTGCCCTAAGTATTTGACCTGAGTTTTTGTACCTAGTCAGCCAACCTGTGTCTCTTTAGATGACAATTTAAGCCATTCACCTTAATTGAGAGGATTGATAAGCATGGTAATGTTTTAGGTGTCATGTTTTTCAAAGGCCCAGTGGATATTTTTAATCCTTTCACCATTGTGGGAGTTAGGTTTTGTTCAATAATTTCTGGGTGAGTTTACTTTGGTAGTAGACCATTGTGCTGGTCATTATGGTAAATAGGTCTGAAAATATCCTGGAGAGCTGATTTAGTTAAGGCGAATTTCCTCAACGTGTATATCAGTGAAGTATTTGATTTTTCCATCAAACATGAAACTCAGTTTAGCTGGGTACAGGATCCTGGGCTGAACATTGTTTTATTTTGGGAGACCAAAGATCAATGAACATCCTCTTCTGGCTTGAAAGGTTTCAACTGAGAGATCTGCAGTCATTCTAATATTTCTTCCTTTGTAGGTAATGCTTTTCCTATGTCTGGTTGCTTGCACAATTTTCTCCTTCATATTGACTTTGGCAGAGTTCATTACAATGTGTCTAGACAGTGGTTCTCAACCTTCCTAATGCCACAATCCTTTATTTTATTTATTTATTTATTTATTTATTTATTCTTTATTTATTTATATATTTATTATTTTTTTTTAGTAATTTATTTATTTATTTACTTTTTAATTTATCTATTTATTTATTTTTTTATTGTGGAGAAGGGGCAGGGAAAGAAGGCAGGGGAAGAGGTGTGTGACAGGGTCAGGCCAGTGGCATGGTACCACATTGGCTGTATCTAGGTAGAGGCAGTTTCAGGCCGGGCCTTGCTGAGTCGTTGCTACGCGGAAGTAGCTCAATGGATCTACTTCTAGTCAGGCTCGGGAAGTTGCACTAGGCCTCAGGCAC
>CAUYPK010067839.1:0-51598 GCA_963574355.1 Loris lydekkerianus | reverse complement strand
CATCTACTCTGCTCTCAGAGACTACTCATGGGACACAAGCCAATCTAATCTTGTCAAACCTTAAGGGTTATTCTGTAAATGCTAGAACACTGATGCACCCACCCATTTCCTGTGAAATGTGTACAAGTTTGTGATTTGCAAAAAATAAACCTAATACAAGTAAATATACCCAGATTCTAGGAAGGCTTATCAAGTTAATCAAAAACCATTTGGGGGGATGTGATGAGACTTCAGTGGGTTTTCTAAAATTATTTGTCTTTTAAGGGAATATCAACTGAGCACCTCATTTATGAATTAAATGAGTAAATAGAGAAAAGTTTATACATTTGGGGACATCTTCTCCTTACCTTAGAAGATGGCTGTACACGTAATATTGAGATGCTAGGACAAAATATGGAAGTCCCTGAAGATGGAAGTCACTCCAGAGTAACCTTTGTTAATTGAAGTGGAAAAAGTCTTTTTCCCTCTAGACTTGCTGAGCTTCAGTGACCAAAGCCTCAGGAGTGTTGAATATGAAACGTAGGCAACAAAAGGGGGCCTTGGAGTATGAATTTACTGATTTGACCGCTATGTCTCTCAAGAAAAGTCTCTCAAACGTACTTCTCCTAAAAGCACAGCTCGATTTCCAAATCTGAATCACTCCAGACTTAGAGTGAAGAATTGGAAAATCTGATACAATATGAAATAAATATCACAGAACAATTTTTTCCCCTGGGTGTGCATTTCAGCCTCTATTTGCCTCAAGAATATTTCAAGACACATTTGGTTGTTTGAGGATATTAAGGTGACTGGGGCTCTTCAAGGTCAGCACTGTCCTCTGCAAAACATAGTAACAGCTTTCAGGAGGCTGAGGGCTACATGAGAAAATTAAATATTGATTGAGGAGTAGATATGATGTTGTGCAATGTAGTTATTAGACTCAATTCAGTGCTGTTAATTTGAGGTCTCACACTTTCTCTGAAGATTACACCAGTAAACAATGTATTATTGAAGTCTGGGGAGCTTTCCCATCTGCCTCATGTACACGGCATCCTTTTTCTCAGCTGTGGAAGTCGACTTTGCCTAGTCGATAGGCTTTTATTGAACACAGACTCACTCATACAACCACTCAGCTCAAATCCGATCACTTTCAGGAGTCTGTGATACTTGGCAAAGTCAACTCTCCTTCCAAATCCTCTCTTCCTATTAAGAAATCGGGAATCTTGGATTTAATCATCCTCATTTCTGGTTCCTATGCATTATCATGGGACCTCACAAACGAAGACGAAAAGAAATTTATTCTTTTTTCTTTTTTCTTTTTTTTTTTTCAGGTGTCCTCTCTGCCCTAAAATCACTTAGGCCAGCGCCACTTTCCATTGGCTTGGAATAGACAAGATCCCTAAATGTGGGAAGGGATTGGAAGTATCTGTGACTCAGAATAATAGAAGGAGAAAGTCCTTCGTAAAACCTTCAAACAGAAAAGGGCCCCAGAAAACCCCTAGGCCAGTTCTTTCATTTTCTAGATGACTAAATCTATAACCAAGGTGGCTGTGATGTGCTCAGACTCCATAAAGAGTTAGTGGCAAAGCTGGGAAAGTAATTCAGGTGTCCTGACTCTGAATCTGCTCCTTCCTGCTGTGTGTTCTGCCTGTACAGCCACATTGGCTGTGGGTAGGAAGAGTGTCTGAGCCCACAGTCCTTTATGAACATTTACATTTATAAAATTTACATTGCATTTCTTTCCTCCTACCTTTGAATGTCAGATGCAGGTAACATACAGAGCTCTGAGGACCTTGCACGTACGTTCATAGCAGGTTTGAATAACTCTATTGTGTAGAGAGGGAAGTTTTTAGTGATTCCCACCTCGTTGATGACAAAATAGAAATCCTGAAAATCCAAGTGGCTTGTCTTAAATGGCATAGTCGTTTAAGATAGGCAGATAGATAATCAAATCTGTGTGCTCTTGGTTCAGAGCTCCTTCTGTTCTATGCAGTCTCTGAAATTTGTCTTCCCTTAAGACTGAAGCACTTAACACTTCTCCAGCTTTGCTACTTCTGTTCCAGCAAGCCATATGCCCTGGAAGAGGCTAATGTGTGCTAAATATCTTAGCATATCCTACAGCTTATTGCCCAAGTTTTATGACTGAACTCTAATATTATTTCTGGCTTCTCTGGGCATGGCAGATATTGTGTAGATACTTGGTGCCTGCAATCTGCCTCCGTATGGCTGCTGCAAACATGATATACAATATGTGAGTCATTTATTAATCTCTCTAAATTTACATTTGGTGATGTTCTTTTCAGCCTGCACAAGTGAACACACACAGCCTCACTTGTGATCAGAACCATGACACCTTCAAAGTGGTTCTTTTCTTAGCTGTCTTCTGTGACTGGGTCTTTTTCCCCCAACTAAAATCACTCTGGTTGACAAGGGCTTCCAGTATTGAGTTTCCTTTTGAAGTGGTTGCAATTTATGTTTTGCAATCAAAATGGGAACAATTTGTGCTTTCTTTCAACTCCAGACTGCCATAAATCGGGTTAATAGATTTTTCAGTGCCTAGTAAGATAATTGAGTTGGGGAGAAGATTAAAGTGTGTGCTGGGAGCTGCCAAGGCAGTGCCCCTTCATTCTCTTGTTCTTGTGGCTTCCAGGATGACCTAGAAAACAAGGCTGAAGGAAGACAGCTTTAAATGCTGCATGCTAAATTAATTAGTTCTGAGACACTTCTGGGCAAAGACTGCCAATGGAACTCTTTTGACAGTGGAAATATTTACAATGAAATATAACGAAGTAAAATTTAAGTCCCAAATTGCTCTACAATGGAAGCACTAGAATTGCAATTCTGGTTATAGCAACACCTCCAATTACCAAAATGTGAAGTCATTTTCTTTCCAAAGAAAAAATGACTTTCTTTCTTTGGAAAGAAAATGACTTCACTTTGAGGAAATGAGTATGTGGTAAGGGTCATGACGCATACACCAGGGGCTTATAATCTGCACTCTGGTGTACTGCTGACCCCAGACCAGCAAATTAGATTCCCCATGTCTGTTCCCCCCACTAGAGGCAGCCATGCTTACCAACAAGCCCCATTCTGAGGCTGATGCGATGTTGGGAAGCCTTTCCAAACAGCTCTGGAAATGAAAGCATTGGGTATGGAGTGGGAATTTTTGCAGCAGTATAGGAATTGGTAGGATGTGATTTCAATCCCCCAGGGCTACCACCCTTTTTGTAGGCGAGACTCATGCTTTTTGGAAAGATCCTTTCTGAAGACCAAAGAAAACTGCTGACATAAGCTGCTGGTTGCTTTGATTCTCAGCGCATGAGTTTGTTTATTTCTTTATTCAACAAACATTTATTGCTCACGTACTGTGTGCCAGGTGGTATGCTTGATACTGATGATACAGCAATGAATATGATTGATGGGGTCATTTCCCAAGAAGATATTAAAGCAATACACAGTCAATTCTTGTTATTCAAGGTGGTTTTGTTTTATATAGTTACCACAAACACTGAATTAGAGAAACCATTGCTCCTAGGGGAAATACAGGGCTTGGTTCCTGTAGGCTTATGGTCTTTACATTTTTATCAATACATAGCTTCGTTTTATTTGTGCTTCTGTATCGGATATAAGTATATCACCTTACTTGATATATGTTTTCGATTAATTAACATTGAACTCATGCCCAATGCGATTGTGATTTATGCCTGAATGAAGCTCGTCCAACACTTACTTTCTCTGTAAGTCATATCACGGCCCTTCTGTGTTGGGAATGCTGGACAGCCTTTCAGCACTGGGTTTGGGGGCCATTTCAAATGGTGAAATGACCAAGAAAAAGCACAAAACGTAAAAGATGCGGCAGTGAATAGATTATGAGGAGCTATGAAAGCTCAAACAAGAGGGCAGAGCATCAACGTGTGGTCTTCAGCTGTGAGTTGGGTAATGCAAGTTTTTGCTGCTTTGTGCATGTCTTCAAATGACCTGTGAAAGTGCCTCATTTATGGGTTTTGGGCTTCCAAATAAATTTTAGTGCGGAGGCAAATTTGCAAACACAGAATCTGCGAACAATAACTATCCGCTGTAGCTGTTTGACTCAACTGCAGAACCCTTTGACCTTGAAGTGAGGACCACTCAAGCTTCACCTGGACATTCTCCCCACCTCCCACCGCAGACACGCCTGCACATATTAATGGGGGAAGAAGGGGTTCTTCATGAGAAGGTCCCTGGCATTACATTCTACTGTTTTAATGGGAATGTGGGTTGTAAGACATAAGTCACTTTTAAGAATATCAAAGCCCACCAGGACACACACGGATTATTATGAAAGTTTTGAGATACACAAAAATCAAGAAATATAAAATCTATGTGGATGGAAACAAATGAAGCCATCCCAGCAATACTGATAAGCTGAGCAAGTCGAAACTTGCATGGGCGAATCAGAAAGGACGCTGTTGACTGGTTTCTTGTAAGTGAAATAATGGACCATACATAAAGCAGTCAGTCTCAAAACTTTTGTAGTGACTCACACACAAGTTGTGGTTTCTAGGGAGCTTTGTTCCTGGTGCCTTCTCAGCCATTCGACATCTAGCCTCTTCTTGGGAAGCATTTCAATGTATTTGGGCCAAAGCCCTTTAGTAGAACGTTCTCACGCATGAACTGAGACTTGATATCTTCTGACCATGTGTGGTTCTCTGCCTGAGCATGCTCTGGAGCTCCAGCAGTTCTGTCTGGAGTCTCTAGCAAGTCAAGGGCATCTTTCATGTGCCCTGTGCTTCCACATCCTTGGCCCTGTGGCCCCTTCCCTGGATGCCATCTCTGGGTCTTCCTTGCTCTTGAAGGCTCCAGAGCACTAGTTCTCATGGCGGTGGCGGCTTAATTCTTGCTTTCATGTGGAAGCAAAGCATTGTGTACTTACAGTTCCTTCTGATTCTTACAGCCTGCTCCCATCTCAGCAGCCTCAGACCTTGCTCTCTTCCTCCATAATTTCTGTGCTGATCCTTAGCCAGTTATGCCTGGCTCATTGCACCCCCACGATTCCTCAAGTTATCACACGGAGGAAATCCAGTGTCTGGCTTTGTATGGTCAACATCAATGGTCCCCAAAGAAGGCATACCCCCTAATGATAAGGAAGACCTTCTAAGTTTTCATATGCCCTCTTATACTGGTTAGTATTCCCTCTGAAAAATACCAGAATATACATCATCTCAGAAATGTCTTTTTCTAGAGTGTTACGTCTATAAGAAACCTCCACGATCAGGATTTTAGCTGAGCTACCAGGAGGACGAAGTCATTGTTTTAATGTTCCTTGGCATTAGTGTTGGAAGTAAAACCTAAAATAAGGTTTGTTATATGGTAAAGACTCAATGAATCAGTCGAATGAGGAAATTAATAAAGGAGAGTGTAAGCAAATAACTCTGATCCTATGCTGGGATCCTGCCTCTTGGTTTAAAGTTTGGACACTAATTGGTGAGGGATCGGTTCAGTTCTTGCATTTCAAAGTCAGATAGTCAGCCCCCCCCCCCCCCAAACTGGCATAAACCAAAAGCACTGACAAGAAAGTGTTTTACAGAGTGAATAGCTCTATGAAAATTCAAGGTGTTACTTTTGCTTTGAAAGCCCAGACAGATCTAATAATTAGGAGGGTGTAATGTATGTTCACCATCTTTTCAGCTATCTAGCATTTGAATCCCCTTTTATTTTTACAAACCACCCATCAAACCTAGGTATCCTCCCCACATCTGTACCAAAAAGAGTGGAGTGTGTGTGCGGGCAAAGGCATCGGCTGAGTGTCTGGGGCCCAGGTCTGGGGTGGAGACTGCCGAAAAGGCACAAGGCAGGTGTTAGTGTTCAAGAACAGAAGCAGAGTGGTCCCCACTGCACTGGCCTTGGAGTGATTTTGGTCCTAGTGGCTGCTTTTATTCCTGGTTTTGCATCTTTCTTAGACATTTTGCAAAGTAATCAATATTGTATCAAAAACCTCCTTTTCTGCTTTCAACCAGCCAGACTCAATTTCAAAACTAGTACCAGCAACGAATGGCCATAGGCACAAAAAGGTGGAATCTGGTATTTATTACGTGGTTTCATTGAAAACTCTCATCCAGTGTTAAGAGATGGGAATCCTGATAGCCCCTGGCAGATGTCGGCAAAATAACTCAGCAATCACTTGGGGTCACCTGGGAGGATGTGCCCAGTGAAGTCAAGGATTTACGGGGCAAATGCTGACGTCATGTGGTAGGAAGGGAATGAGGGACTCAGACTGTGAGGGACAGTGGTTGCTTCTGAGGGCAACTTGTTAAAGCAGAACTTGACTAATTTCAATTCTTAGCATCATGGCTCCAGACATGGTTTGAAATTCAGGGATTTTTAAAGATGGTTGTAGAAAAAGTAGGTCTTTGCTTTGAAGTCACAGGGCTAACTGCATTGAAAATAGAACAAAAAGTTTGATTCTGAGAAGTTGCCACAAGAAGCAACAACAAAACCCAGCATATATGATCAGGCCCTTACCACGTGCCAGGTGCTGTTTCCGATGCTGGGCAAACTATAAGTGAAAAAAAAAAAAGCTGATTCCTTGATTTTGCTGAGTTGATACTACAGTGTGGATTGAATTCAGTGTCAACAGTGAAATGGATATTAGAGCATGTTGTATGGGTTGAATTGTGCCCCCCGCAAATTCATGCGTTGAAGTCCTAACCCCCAGTACCTGAGAACATGACCTTATTTGCAAATAGAGCTTTTGCAGATGTAATACTTAAGGTGAGGTCATTAGAGTGGGTCCAAATCCCATGTAGCTGGGGATTTGAGACAGACACGTACATGGAGACAGTGAGTGTGAAGGTGAGGGCAGAGACCGAGGGGACGCTTCTATGCTAGGGAATGACAATGAGAGCCATAAGACACCAGAAGCTAGGGGCGACATGCAGAACAGCCTTCCTCCCAGCCTGCCTGATCTCAGACTTCTGACTTCCAGAACTGTGAGACAATAGATTTCTGTTGTTTAAGCACTGTCCCCCCCACGTCTGTGGTGCTTTGTCACGCAGTCCCAGAAAACTCATGCAGAGTAGGACCCCAGGGACTTAAAAGGTTGAAGGACCTGCACTGTGTGCAGCAGCAGCGCCAGGCCCTGCTGGTTCTTGATAAAATGCCCTTGATGGCAAGGATGGCTCTTCCACTGGGTGTGTCCCTCCTTCTAATAACAGTGTGTTCACTGAGGCTCAGAGCCTCTGATGTATCCTGGGGGCTGGGAGGTGGTGTGGGGAATCAGCGCCCTTGTGGCCAGTTGACTGCATTGTGTCTCTTCCGTTATGACAAGGGTGGGGATTTGTTTTCAGTGGACTAGATTCTCATTCCAGATTCCAGCTTTGCAACCAAGCTGCCTGGGTTCAAGTCCCAGCTCTGCCAGTTACCAGCTGCACGAGCATGGGCAAGTTCCACTGGCTTTCCATGCTTCCAGGGGTGTCCCACCTGAGGCCTTGTGGGCCCACACTCTGATTTTGTGAGAACTTGTTTTGCTTGTCTGTGGCATCTGATATCCCAGAAAGTGGCATCTGATATCCCAGAAAGTATGCATGGAACTTTTTTTCTTTTTTGCTAATCAGCTTTTGTTACTGTTTGTGTATTTATTGTGAGGTCCAAGACAACTCTTATTCTTCCAATGTGTGGTAGAAAAGAAAAAAAGATTGACACCCCTGCTAACGGTAGAGCATTTATCATTTGCAGAGTGAGGATGAAAATAGTATCTCTCTGTGTTAGTTTTCCATAGCTGCTGTAATAAATTTCCATAATTCAGTGACTTAAAACAACAGGAATTTATTCTCTTTCGATTGTGGAGAGAGTGCTGTGGCCACACGCTTCATCTCTGCCTTCTCTGCTCCCTGTGCCAACTCTCCCTCTCCCTCATGAAGACATTTGTGATTGCATTTAGGATCATCTTCAACAATCTTCCCCAGCCAAAACCCTTAATTTAATCACATCTGCAAGGATCCTTTTTTTTTTTTTTTTTTTTCTTATAAGGTAACATTTACAAGTTCCAGGGATCAGGAGACATTTTTGGTGTAAGATTTTGGGGCCATTATTCAGCCTACTCTGCTGTCACCTCAGACTGCTGAGAGAATTAAATTAGTTAATTCTTGTAAAGCTTTTAGAACATTGTGTCACATGATAAGCACTCAAAGGTTACCAGTGAGGAACAGTATGGCAATGACCTCAGATAATCAAAGGGTGACAGTTGTTCTGCAAACTTCTAGTGATGCGAGTCTCTCAATAATTCTGTTCTTACTTAAATCAGACTGAGATCAAATTACTTAAATCAGACTATAACCAATATTTGACTGCAAATAACCCTGGCTGATATTGACAATGTGGGCATGATCAGCAAAGCGTTGCTGTAACTCCCGGTTGAGGTAGAAATCTCCTTGTACAGAGAGCGTGGCAAGTATACTTTCAGAATTGAAATCTGAATGTGATGCCCACTCCTGAGAAAGGGTCAAATTGTTTTGAGATTGATGTCCCTCCAGGGGACCTGAACATACATATCTTAAGTGGGAAACAAAATGCGTTCAAAAAACTCAAATGAAGACAGACACTCATTGATTAGCAAATGCTGCTGCTTCCGTGCCATTTAGCATTGCAGCAAAGTGTTTTGAATTAATTACTCGGAAAATCTATGATACTTTGCAAACCATTTTATAATTAGTTTAATTAATCACATTTTATGTCCTTCTTCCTGACATTTAATAAAGTCAACCCTAATAGGACAATATTTTAGCACATATTGCAAATAAGAAAGTAATGTTGGGGAAGTCGATAGAATTAAAATTAAAGGAGAGAATGGTACAACACTGTGGATTCTGGAAAAGATAGAATTTGGTGGCATTTCTAGGCCCTGTTTTATCTTTAATAACCTTTTCTTTTTCTTTTTTTCAGAAAATCACTGAGGTTCAGATTAGTCTTGTCCAACTACCAGTGTTTTAAGGACATTGACCTTGCTTTGCAAGAAATTCAGTATTGAGTAAAATTTTTATTTGTATGGTATTTTAAGCGTCATTTCAGTTATACTTCTTTTTCTTGATAATGTGCTCAACATTTTTAAAAAAAGAATTCATCCTAACTTTGTCTCACCATTCCAGTAGAATCTCCATAGCTGACCACCTCCCTACATTGACCACCCCCTTAAGTTGACTTGATTTTCATAGACCGGACATGCGCCGCATGTAGTTATCAGCACAATAGGCCTGGTTCCTTATGTTGATCACCTCTGTATGTTGCCCAGTTTGTTGAAAGTCCCTTGGGTGGTCAACTTACAGAGGTTCCACTGGGTTGTTTTCACAAACGTGGAGAACTCAGTCTTATGTTGTGGTGGCACATAGCATAAGCCCATCACTTGTATATGAACTGCTAAGGAAAACAGTGTTCTCGTGTGCAGGCAATTCCCTTATTACAGATCAATATATTTTGAAACTCTAACTCAGACAGAAATTAAAAAACAGTATGGAGTGTTGCTTACATCTACTGTCTGATTTCGCAAGGAAGCTACACATTCATGTTCATGGTTATGCATGTTCTTTGCCAATGAAATCTAAGATGAACAAATTGAGAAATATGTACATCACCAATACTACTATATTATATGTACAATATTATATATATGCTACATTACATATAATATGGCTTTGTTGGTGATAGACGTATTTCAGAATTGTCTCGTCTTAGATTTAATTGGCAAAAGATATACCCAGCAATACATATATAATACATAAATAAATATATAAATATAAATAAACAAATAAATAAATAGCCCCCCCCCGGCGCCCTCCCATCATAATGGCAAGAGTTGGAAGTGGGGGAGAATTATTGTGTGGATTACTGAGAACTGAATTCTGGCTTTTTGGTGATGGCCCTTGTGGCTAAGTTAGGTATGGAGGGAACGCATGTCCTAGGGGCAAACAGTAGGCATCTCTAGGAGATGCAACAAAATTCCCAAGATTCCTGTCACATCTCAAGAAAATTCCTCCCTCCGATTCCTCACAAAATGACTGAGCCTGGATTTCCATCCAACTGTAACAGGTTGTGGCTGAGTCATACTCTAATTTCCCAAGTAAAAGAAAGATATCATTGACTGGGCTTGGAAGGTGCAAAGCAAATTCATACTGCCTCCTAGTAAGCAAACAGCCATTTGGTTTTATTTATTCAGATGATTTTTTTTTATGCAATTCTTGAATGAATAGTACTTATATTGCATTTATCCTTTTTTAATTTTTTTGGCAAGGAAATCATCAGGGTTTAAGTTTCCTTACAACTCTGTTGACTATCTTAAGAGGAAATTTCGGTTTGGTGATGGTTTTCTTAAAAAATTGTGGTAAAATATACAATAACATAAAACTTATGATTTAGTCACTTCTAAGTGTACAATTCAGTGGCATTAAAGGCACTTGCAATATTGTGCAGTCATTGCCAGTATCTGTTTCTAGGACGTTTTCCACCTTCCTGAACTGAACCTCTATACCCATTAAGCATAACTTCCCATTTCCTCCTCTGTCCAGCCCCAGGGAATTTCTAGTCTACCTTCTGTCTTTATGAGTTTGCCTCTTCTAGGTACCTTATATAAGTAGAATTGGGCAACCTGTACACATTTGTCCTTGGTTTACTTCATTCAGCGTGTTTTCAAGCTTCGTCCATGTTATATCATGTTCCAGAATTTCACTCTTTTTTAGGGCTGAATGATACTCTGTTGTCAAGTACAGACCACATTTTGTTTATCCATTTATATTACTTTGTATTTTTGTTCTGATTCCTTTCAATATTCTGAGTCCCTGGAGGACGGATAATAACATACAGTTTGGTTTTGTATTCCCAGTGCCTCACATAGTTCAAGGAAAGAAAGGAAAAATGGTTCCTATTGATAATTCAGTGGCAGGCAGAGTTAGATCTCATCACGCAGAGGCACTTTAACTGGACAGTGGACCTGGATCTTTAGCCCTGAAAGATGAGGCTGTCATTTTTTAGCTGTGTCTTAGGACAACCCTTTTAAAACAGAGGGCTTAACTCCTTCCCTGCCTCTGAGGCACGAGCACAGGACCCATGAGCTTTCCTTACTCTGGGGCTTTCCCATGCACAGAGAGGGTAAGAGGCTGAGCTACACAGGGTTCGGCAGGGGAGCCTCTGGCCTGTAGCCTCACAGTTTACACAGAGTGTAAGTGCAGAAACATATTCTGAAGGCAAATTCAATTTTTACCTTATCTCGCATTTTCCTGTACCCTTTTTAGTTCAGATAATCAAATGTGTGCTTTGGAGTAGATGCAATATCAAATGGAATTGAATATAAGTTGATGCAGTCAATTTAGGCAAAGGTAGCCTAGTAAATGATATGCCCCAGACTTTACAAAGGACTTAGGAGATTTCTGCAAATTCAGAAATAGCTAAGCTCCTGTGCCACCTGACAGCAGAAAATATTCCTTCTGTCCTATGGATCGGTCGTGCTTTTCATCTTCTCTTGTCTGGGGCTCATAGGTGCATCTATTTCAAGTTTGACAATAGTCAAATATGGATTTATTAATGCCAGAGAAGGAGAGCCCTGGTGCAGAGAATGGAAGTGTGTGGATTTGTGTGAATTTGTGACGGGCAGAGGCCTGGCTCCCTGTGAGAGAGATCTGGATCCCTTCAGCATGGCCATGGGTGGGGTTGGGTGGGGGGACAACCTTAGCATCTGTAGGCAGACTGACCTAGGTTTGAATTTTCAGCCTGAATTTCAGTAGCCGGGCGGCTATGGTCAAGTTACTCTCTGGGACTGAATTTCTTCCTTGCAGGGCTTTTTGGAGAATTACAGTATGTATAAGTGGAAATACCTGTAATGTATGAAAAGTGACTGTCTCATAGTAGCTTTAAAAATCACTGGTAACATTTATGATTATATTTTTGGATCTGTATGATGTGGTTCTCTGCAAGACTAGGGAACAATGAACCTCGGAAACATGTGGGGCCTTTGGTGAGGAAGAAGACAAAGCTGCATATATAGTATAATTTGAGTAGATTCAGGCACATACGGTTGCCATATTTAGCTAATAAAAATACAGAATACTCAGTTAAATGTCAACCTTAGACAAGCAAGAAATAACTTTTTAAGTTTAAGTATGTCCCATTCAATATTTAGGACACATTTATGTTACAGTAGACCAGGAGACGGGGCTGAGACCAGATGTGAGGGCTT
The DNA here is from genome assembly GCA_963574355.1 of Loris lydekkerianus. NCBI lineage: Eukaryota > Metazoa > Chordata > Mammalia > Primates > Lorisidae > Loris > Loris lydekkerianus. Next base: position 39,420 of record CAUYPK010067839.1, on the reverse strand, counting down.
GAAGATCAGGTGTAAGTGTTAAAATAAACAAGTCTTTGGCAGAAGCTAACTAGAGAGGCTGATAACTACAGGAAAGGCCTGGCTTCGACCAGTTTTTCAGTTTTCTCTGCCAACTTATATGCACTTTGGCTAATTACAATATCATTACATTGTGATTTTAAATTATTTGCCCTTGAAATCACCAGGACAGTTCTAAAACAACCATATAAAGTTTAAAAATGGGAGGGAACCCAGTTCTAGGAATTACTAGCCAAACTTTCAGTAAAAGCCCACTCCTGGAGCTTGAATATTCTCCTCCCGGTCAGTAAGACCACAGAGGACCTAATGCCACCTCTTCCCAGGGCGGTTGCTCCCTCCGCACCTGCTCACTCTCCTCCCGGCCCACATACTTTCACTTTCAATAAAGCTTTCTTAGCTTACATGATATGTTCTGACATTCTTTTCCAGGCCGAACACCAAGAACTTGGAAAAACCTCCACTTGGGGGCTGGGTAACACGTACACTAAAAGATTGTCTTTTATCTGCGATTCAAATTTAACTGGCCACTCTATAGTTTATTTTGTCTTGCAACTCTCTACATAAAGGACTTTATCTAAAAGATCTACTTTAATTTCTGTGGTTCTTAAAGGGACTTTTTAGTTTTTTTAGGATAGCTATTAAGTCTCAGTTATGTACAGGCAAATAATGGATATCATGACTCCAAGTTCAGAGCAAAGCGTGTGAGAATGGGGCCCTAGCTTGGGGGCTGTTTGGGGTAAGGTGAAAAAGGAGGCGCCTCAGAGCGGTGGGCATCTGAGACTGGATAATATCTTGTTTTCACACTCATCTTCTTCTGGAAGCATCAGAGGGAAGTGAGCAAAATTCAGGGATTGGTGATGAGATAGGCGGCATCTTACCTGAGACATACAGGTGGACTAAAAAATACAAATAAGATTTTAGTATAAATATGTCCCAAATATTAAATGGGACATGCTTACACGAAAAGTTATATGGTGCTGTGTGAAATTGATGTGTAACTGGGGAGCACAGGCCTGGCAGTGGCCACTTCTGTAACTACCACTGTGCTGACCAAAATGCTGGTTGAAAGGGATACAGACTATATTTGAAGGACAAAAGTGACTGCGGTGGCAGAGATTAAAAGAATTGTCCAGACTCAGAAGTGCCATGGATTGAACACACACCTTGCCCATACAGAACCATCAGATAGAGGCAGAGACTGCGAGAGCCGGGAGAAGCCCTATGAATTCTCTAGCCCCTTCCCTTCTCAGGGGAGGCACCCAAGGTTGAAAGCGACCATGTGATTGTGAGAGTTCACACAGCAAATTAGGGGATGAGCTGAGAAGAGAATCCTGTTCTCCTGACCTGCCAGCAGTCAGGCACTGCACCCTGCTCACAAAATCAATGTTTTATGGATTGAGGGATTATCTACTTAAACTTCAAAGAAGGCCTTTGGAATGTTTCTGAGCCCTCATCTGCTGTAATAATTAGTGCATTGATGCAGAGTCAGACTGTAGTTCTGCCTCCGGACTCCTAGGGCTGTATTTCTGCCTGGATGCCCTCTCCCGCCTCCTACTTGGAACCACAGCTGCGTATCCTCAAGACTACGCTCACCCAGAATCCAGGAAGTAGAGTGTGGGATAAGACAGCATGTGTGGTTATGGGTCCACACAGACCTGACTTCTAGCCTCAGTTTTGTCCTGGATATAACATGATGTATCCATCCCTTAGACGACTGGGGTAATCTCTCTAAGGCTCAGCATCCTTATGTATAAAATAGAGATACTAGCAGAATTCAATAGGACTCAATACAAAACATTTAGCACAGGGTTGGATGACATAGTCTGTGTTCAATAAAATGACAACATTGTAATTGTTTTTAGGGAGGCTTTCCCTGGCCCGGGCCATTGCCTTGGTGTCTGTCTGAATTGGGCACCTTGCGGTGTATTCCCTAGAGCTCTGAGTCACCGTCTGTTACCAACCACATTTATCACACAGGGCTGTCACCTGTGATTGGACGATCTCCCTGTTCTAGACTGTAAGCAATGTGGAGTCAGTAATCAGGGCGTTTTTTGTGTTTGTATTTTTCCAGCATCATATATAGTACCTGACTCAAAATTTTACAGAAAAACAAAACAGCATAATAATAGCTAGCACTTACTGAGTGCTTACTACATGCCACTGTTGGATGTACTCCACATATGTGACCGGCAATTCGTTTTATCCTCATGGTACATTTGAGACGTATGAAGTCATAGTCCCATTTAATAGATGGGGAAGCTGAGAGCTCTCAGTTTTTCATCCTTTCCACTTATTTCTTCCTACATTTTCAACCAGATGGCAGGTTGCCTTTCTCTCTTGGACAGATCACACTTCTGCTGTTGAGTTTCTGGAGAGAAACCTGGGAGGTGGCTGCTGAGGCTGGAGGAGCCGATCACAATTGTGCAGGGTCTTTTATCCAGGGGACAGAAGCTTTTCTTCATCATCCTGTTATTTAAAAAATGTCAGTTTATTGAATTAGTAAGTGAACAACTTACGTGCTGGATAAAAACAAAACAAACCATCAGCTAAGCAAACGAAAACAAAAAACGTGCTGCAGCCTCCCTTAATACTCTGAAAATAGCTCAGTCTTTAATGGGGACTTATTTAAAAACAAGTACCAGTGTGTGAAATCTCCTACTGTTTACGGCCTGAAATGCTGGCATTTCAAGCACAGCAGACAGGTGATGACTACTGTTGCCTTAGCGATTGATTCCTCAGTTCTCCTCCTCCAGGGTCGGTAAATGAAATCCTCCATGAGGGTGGGAGGGGTGACGCTTTGATTTCCATAAGCTCTCTTACATCTTTCCGGAGTCAGCATTTTTATACAATAGGTATAATTCATCGGAAACTTACTTTCTTGCTACGACTCATATTCTAGCCAAGATTAGCTAGTTAGTGTGCAAACATTTTACTAATACTCAACACCTGAGGCTTGTAAGTGACAGTTCCCGATAGAGTCTGGGGATTGTTGCTGCCAGTGGCTTCCCTATTAGACACACATCGTAGTCATGCAGGTAAACTAGATAGTCACATACTGTAATTTGATGTGGAAATTTGTTTTCAAACGAACTCTGAGATCTGGAGAGTGTATTGATCCTTCACTAGCTAGAAAGAGAGAGTAAGATCTTTATAATTTGGGATATTGCAGAATATTCTAGAAAGAGGCACCCTCTTTCCCCATAGCTAGTACTAATGAGACTCCCTTGAGTTCTCTTGCGGCTACAATCACTAAGTCTGGCACATAGGGGGAGTTTTGTGCCATCTTCACAGTAGGAGGAGTGGGTTGTTCTTGCTGGACTTGGTTTCTGGTGGGCAGTGCAGTGACACAGCCTCGCCCTGCCCCCACTACCTGGTTTAATGCCTCTAGTTCCAGGAACCCAGCCAAGGTGGTGAGTCCAGCAATAGGCACGCGGTGAGTGTGAGAGTGCAGAGGCCTGGCCTGCTGAGAAAGTTACCGTCAGCTGGGAGTGATGAACTGACGAAAGTGATATTTTAATCAGTTTGATGTCAGCATTCCACATTGTATACAAATCAGCACATTGTACCCAAGAAATGTACACAGTTATGATTTAATAAAAAAAGAGAAGTGTTGCTAACACAAAAAAATTAAAAAATAAAATAAAACATATCTACAAACTCATGGGTAGAGGAGTGGTGGAAAGGGCTTAGAGAAGAACCACAGAATGATCCAAAGAGAGACTTGAGTTAGGATCCATAATTATTCATAGGACAGGACCGAGGAGATGAAATAATGCTCCTAATGCAAATCAGGAGGTGTTTGGCACAGGCAGAAAATAAATGGGCAACGGGCAAGAGCAGGTTTTTCTCAAAAGAACTAATGGTTGCTCGACCTTATTAAAAGACAGTCAATGTCAGGAGCAATAAAAAATGGAAATTAAAGAGAAACCATGGGATCGTTTTTCATATGTACCATTAGCAAAGATTGGAAAGATCTGCTCCTGCTCGGTAGGCTGATGTGAGGGGGAAGGCGACACTCCCGTGCATGGCAAAGGGAGCCCCATTGGCCAACTCTTTGGAGGACAATCATGCAGTGTGTGTCAAAACTTAAAAAAAGAAAGCTGGGTGCTAGGGCTCATGCCTGTAATCCTAGCACTCTGGGAAACTGAGGTGGGTGACATAATTTTTTGTACCTTCAGTGAACCTGAAACAATAAAAAGAAAAAAACCAAAAAACTTTAACAAACAGGCTCCAGCAATTCTAGTGTTAGGACTTTATCCTAAGAGACGATTTGGACCAGTGTTAAAAGGTGAGCATAGGTGGTTCATTGCACTGGCGTTTATTTCAGAGAAAGGTCGTAAATGCCAAACATTTCCATCAGTTTGGGATAAATTAAGCAGATTCTACTATAACTAAATGAGGGGTCAGCACTTTTTCTTAAAGAGTTATATCAAAATATCAGGCCTTGGGATTAAGAGGCAGAGTTGAGGCACTAATATAATAATTTAAAATGTAATGACGTAAATAGGTAGAAGTCATTTTTAGCTTGTGGGCCTTAAAAAACAGGCAGTGGGCTGGATTTGGCCCCGGAACTTAGTTTGGCCAATCTCTGGTCTCTGCAGTGCAATACTATGAAGCTGTTGAAAATAATGACGTAGATCTATATTTATTGGCAAAAAATATTAAGGGCAAAAAATAACAGGTTCCTGAACAGCATGTGTAGCATGGTTCTATTTTTTATAAGAATCAGTTTCCAGGTATGGCTATATATGCGTACGGAGTCTGAAAGGCTACAACCAACATGTTAACTGTGGGTAACTGGGTTGTGGATTGGGGTGATCTCCATTTTCTTCTTTAAATATTTCTGTATTTTCCAATATTCAAAAGCAATGAGCAAATATTACTTCCTTCATTCTAAAATAAGATAAAACAATTAAAAATTCTACAAACACCTCCAAAATACAAACCCAACCAAATAAGATAACAAAGCATTATTATACAGAATATTGTTAATTGCTCAATATCATACTTGAATTTAGGGATAGGAAATAAAAAGAGCCTAATTTCTTTTTCAGATAATAGATGTAGGATAGTCCCTGACAATGAAGGTATTAGAGTGTTGGCAGGATTCCTCCCACAAGCCCTGCCCTCTTGAATTCCTAGAATGTTGTAAATTCACATTTGAAGGTGGGGAATACTATACTTACTGCTTGTGTTAAATACAAATTTTGGAGCCCTCACTGTAATAAAAATCTCGTTAGACAACCTTGGTGAGAATGGAAGATACGTTGATATTGTCTGCCATAAAGGGAATGGAAAAATTTAAATTTAATCACAGCTTTTGGTTTGAACACGAGACCATCCTGATCCAGGGAGATAGAGTCATCCAGCCTGAATCAGAACGTGAACAGGAAACAAAACAACTCAGAAACATGACAATGAAGCTACTTAGCCAGAGTCAATAAATCACTCATTTTAAATCTCAGATGATTTAATTCCCCAATACTTGCAAAATATCCCTCTTGGAAGCCTTCCATAAAATTAGCTTTTTAACTTTTCTTCACTACCATTGGGAAGGAATGTATAAGTATGCCCAACAAAAAGAATTCTCTTACCAATAAAAGTGTACTGAATGAGAAATAATCTCTGACTTTGAGGTGTCTTTAGTTCGGTAGGGAAATGGACATTTAAACGTATTGGGCTAAGTAGTTCTGTTTTGGTAGCAAAGACAGATAATGATAACAATGGTATTAATAAAAGCTTTGCTTTATTAAGTACCTACCAGATCCGTCATAATATCAGATAACAAGCCTGCTAGGAACAGGTATTGCTATGCTATTTTAAGATGTGGAATTGTAGTTCAGAGAGGCTAAATATTCTTTTCGGGACACACAGCTGGTAGGCAGTGGAGATGAGCTTCAAACACAGACCTGGATTGAATTTTGCACACTTTCCACTATGCCACACTGCCTGCCGGATAGTGCAAATGTAAACTATAACTGTTATTTATTAGTCTGCTTACTTCAATCATCAGCACACATAATTGGGAGTTGATTGTTGCTACAAAACCATTTCTAAGAGGAATGCTGTGAATCTGATGAAACCATTATGAAATTGTTGAACCCAGAGCGACTCAGTCTTGATGGTGACAGGACACAGCCATATGCATTGCATGTCCACTGTCACCAATTCATTTTCTCTGCTCATGGAAATATGCTCTTGACATCCTGCAGCCTGTGGGTGAGGGACAGCTCCCCAGCCCATTCGAGAGGTCTCAGGGAGGTCACGTGCTTCCATTTCATGGCCTTATGCCCCTGTTGCTTCTCTGCCATGGCCTGATACATGGTTAATTGACTCTTAGGTAATAATGGACTAAAGAATAACAGATTCATACATGCAACTCCACGGTCAAAAAGGAGGAAAAAAGAAAACAACCACCAAACAAGCAAACAGAGCCCTCTTTATTTTTTGCACGTAGGTTCTACATTGTGCCTTTGCGTTTCCTTCACAATGCCGCTCCTCTCTCCTGTGTCCTTGATTTGTCTCAGAGCTGGGGCAGCGCTCATGGTGGAATCAGTTGTACACTGTCCTTCCCCTTCCTCCATCATTCGTTCCATGCTCGTTTACTGAGGCCAGCTCTGTGGGAGGACACAGGGCCACAAAGCCAAGTGAAGAATGGTTTCTGCCTTCCAGGAACTTCCCGTGTTCTGTGTGGGTGAACAGTGGCAATGTGTGTGACGGTGAGCTGTCACCACCATGATACCAGGAGACGGACTCTGTGCAGCACCCGTTTGCTTTACATCACGCTGCGGATTGAATGGTGGATCAGCAATGCTGCCATGACAAAATACCACAGCTAGGGCTACTTAAATAAAATAGTGTGTTCTTTTTCACCATTCTGGAGGCTAGAAGGTTAAGAAGGTCGAGAAGGTTTGGGGTCTTCAGAGGCCCCTCTCCTTTGCTTCATTTTTTCTTTGTATGGCCTTTTCTTTTTTGTGCATGACCATGTCTGTGTCCTAATTTCTAATAAGAACACCAGACCTAAGCCATTAGGATCTACCCACATATCCTTATTTTTATTTATTTATTTTTATTAAATCACAGCTGTGTACATTGATATGATCATGGGGCATCATACACTAGGTTCATAAACTGTATTTCATCTTCATTACCTCTTCAGAGGCCCTGGCTCCAATTACAGTCCGGTTCTGAGGACTTGAATATAAGGATTTGGGTTGGGGATTTAATCCAGTCCATAACAGATGAGATTAGTTGGTTTAGGCTGTGGTCAGGTGGGATCTGCTCAGGCAGATCTCACATTTCTCAATAGCCCAGACAAGGGGGCTACCTGGGGCGGAGCTTTTCATGGCAGAAGTTGGAAGCTTCCAGAAAGGTGAACAAAAACACATAACGTCTCTTAAGGCCGTGGCTCAGAGCTTGCACACTGTTGCCTATACCCACACTCCACTTGCTGAAGTAAATCCACTGGCCAGACTTGACTTTAATGGGGCAAGGAGTAAATTTGCCTCCAGTATAAGGAAGCGCAGATACACAAGAGGAAGCACATGGACACAGGAGTGGGAAGAATTGGGAAGAATAACGTAGTTTTCCCCCAAAGGGGAATGTATTCATTCAGGCTGGAGTTTTCTCTACTTGAAGAGAACTATTTATTTTGTTTTTGAATGTTTAGCATTGAGTACTTTTTTCAGGTTCTAAATGTGGGACAGCGTGCTTGTACAACAGTGAAACAGCTACACTGGCAGGCACTGGCCCAGGCCTCAGCTCCACTGTGCACCTCTGCTGTGTCTCACCCAGGGATTCTCTTGGAAGGTACTTCCTTTGATGCAAGTGGTGGGGAAAGACCAGCAGATTTCACTGTCATGACTGTGGGAACCGTTGAAAGGGGGTGTTCCCTGACAAAGAGTCATATGGTTAGAACGTGAGTAGGGGATAATGTGGCGTAAGTCATTTAAATACCCCACAAGCAGCCGAAGTGGAAGGAACACTGTGAACAGAGGAAGACTCATCAGTGTGGTGGCCTGGGCTCCACCAGAGATGAGAAGGAAAAGCTGACTAAGTGGGAGATGAATATCTGTGGGATTGGCCATCAGACTAGAGAGAAGAAAGCAAAACAGTCGGACCACCTTAGAGAAGGAAAAGAAATTTTTAAGAACAAAATAATCAGAGCAAGTGAAGCAGAGGGGGGAGAAAAAGAAGGTAGAGAAATGAACAAAGGCTAGATTAAAATTTCCCAAATTGGCTTTCCTGCAGGCTATGGCTATATTCTCCAGGTTTCATAAGTTTTAATGAGATTTTATCATTTTTATGTGTTCACTTTTCTTTATTTAATGGCAAGCTAGAGAAAATGTAATTGAAGAATACGCTGGGTGATTTGGATTGACTATCTAGTAAATGGAGCTGCAGGGCAATTTCAGGCCCGCATTTGCCTTGCTTTCTGCCATCATATTGGGGATAACTGTAAGCCAAAAAACATTCTGGGGTACAGGATGAAAAGTGATTCATAGTACTTCAAACCTGGAAAATGTGGAGGGTAAATTAAATACAGCATGACACGTGGCTGCTCAACATGAAAGAACACGTTGATTGATTTTATTCTGAGCCTGAATGTGTATATAAGCCTTTGCAATAACTTATCACAGCAATTATAATCTTAAATATGAGGTTATGATTTTTTTCTTTAAATGACCTTATAAAAGATTCCTGTATTTTATTCTTGGATATACTCTTACATTGTGTGCCCCATCAATAAAATAGATCAGGGTCAATTTTACTTTAGTGCTGAAAGGAAAAATAACAATAGAGATGGCAGTGAAAGCTTCAATTATCTTGCTTAAAGTCAGAAGAAGCAAATCAATAATAAGCAAAGCCAAAAGGCGTATATACATCTTTCTTCTTTCAACTCTGCCATTAGGGATGCGTTCTCAGTAAACATCTTCCATCACAGTAATGCTTTCTGAGAAGCTGTATTGGGGTTGTACTTTTATTTGTATTTATTTTGTAAATTTATTTGGGTTGTAGAGTTGTCGACAAGCTATAATCGTATGGAGTTTATACTTAGTTCACTGTTTATTACATGTTTTAAAAACATTATGATAAAAAATTAAAGAGAGATTTTAGAATTCCTTTTCCCTGTAATTTGTGCATAAAGTTGATGAATGAAGGTGGTAAGAGATAGGTGGTGAAGTAAAGATTTTCTAGCAGAAAGATAATGGGTAACCCGAGTTTCCTATTGCTTTTGTAACAATCACCACAAACTTAGTGTTAGAAAACAAAACAAATATATTCTCTTATAGTTCTGGGGGCCAGAAGTCCTAAAGCAAGTCTCAGCTGGGCTAGTTCCTCCTGGAGGCTCCAGACAAGGATCTGTTTCCTTGTCTGTCCAGCTTCTAGAGGCCTCTGCATGCCTAGGCTTGTGGACTCGTCCTAACATCACTAACCCCATGTTCTGGTGGCACATCTTCAATTCCTCCTTCGACCCTTAAGGCCCACTTGGATAATTGAGGATAGTCTCTTCATCTCATGATCCTTAACTTAGTCACATCTGCAAGTCTCTTGCCATATAAGGTAAAATTCAAAGGTTTCAGGGATTAGGATGTAGACTTTTTTGGAGACCATTATTCAGCTTACCTCAGAGGAATAGTTACATTAAGATCCCAGTTAGAAGAAGAATATGAAATAGGATTGGGGCTGCAGAGGTGAATGTTGCCTGGAATAATGTATCTGGCTTGGAACTTAATCACCTGATGGATGAAGCAACACTTGTAGGTAGGCTTTCTAGAAAGAAACAATGAACACTTAGAAAGTAAAATTTTGGGAGAAGAAAATGTTAAGAGTATTGTAGTGGTTTTTTTTGTTTTGTTTTTCTTTTTAAGTGTAAAAAGGGATATGATGGTTGGCTATCAGCCATTGTTCTTAAAACAACACTGGATGTTAATAATCACCTAGTGTTCGCATAGTTAAAGCAACATTGATTTAGATTCTAGAGAAAGACCCCCTGGTTTCTCTCAATCAAATGAGATTATTAGCTACTGGAAAAGCACTATGGACTGAATGTCTGGGTTCCCCCCATTCATATGATGACATCTTAACCCCCAAGGTTGAGGTATTAGGAGGTAGGGTCCCTGGGAGGTGATTAAGGTCATGAAAGAAGAACCCTCCTGAATGGGATCCGTGCCCTTAAAAGGGATGGAATCAGGGTTCAGGGTTCTCCCTTCTACCATGTTATGGTACAATGAAAAGATGGGCCCCACCAAAGGGCCAGTCTGCTGGCGATTTGACTTACCAGCCTGCAGAAGTGTGAGGAGTACATTTCTGTTATTTGTAAACCGCCCTGTCAATGGTAGTTTGTCACAGCAGCCTGCATCAAGACAAATGGATTTCTAACAAATATTTTGGAACCTTCTGGAAAATTTTAATACTCAAAACAGTATCCCATTGAAAGTAGCCAGACAGTGTTAGAGGAGGTACATCATGGGATGAATGTAGATGTTTATGAATGGCACAAGTTGCCCTTTCTGTAGTTCCAAACTGCTCATCCTCCACCAAATTAGTTTTTTTTCCTCAAGATTTCCTGGTTGCTCCACTGACTTGGAGGAACTTTCTGCCCAACAGTGAATTGTTATGTGTTCAGGGAGGTCAAGTTACAGAACTCTGCTGATAGCCTGTTGAAGCTTGGTGAGAAAACCCATGTTCATAGTAACGCAGGGAGGGTGGAGTTACAAAGGTCCCTGTCACTGTGCATAGTCTCTCCAGACTGAGAATCCCATTGGGCTCCTGGTGCAGCGCCTGGCCAGGACCAGCTGCAGGTGGTGAGCCACCTGGGTGATCCCACCAGCTGCTGTGCTTAGGATGGTCCTGTGCGTGGTTTTAGGCTCTGTTATTGTTATTTTGAAAATCGTAATATTTTTGAGCACGGGGACCTGCATTTTCATTGTGCTCTGAGCCACGCACATTCTGTAACTGGTGCCTGCACAGCTTCATGCAGCAGCCCTGCAGTTCTTGTTGTGTGGTCAAGCCTGTCCAAATTGAAACAAAAAGCATGCACCAGCAAATTGTGTAACACAGGTGGCAGAAACAACAACTGTGACCGTTGGTGTGTACTTAATTGAAATCGTCACCTTGTACTAAATCATGACATTAGACATTTCTCTTTTTTCCTCACAGTAACACAGCAAAGTTCCTCTCATTTCTGTTTTATGGAACAAGAAACTGAGCCCTGACTGCAAGAAGACTTGTCCAAATTGTTACAGAACTGGTTTGCTGCAGAGCCAAAAATTAGACAGAAATATGTGGCTCCAGAACTCATGCTTCACCCAAATTAACCACTTGCTCTGACATTTCCCTGACAGGTACTGTATTTTAGGAAGGACAATTGCCTTCTTTACTTTTTTCATAGGGGAACTCACTTTACTGTGGGACATCTCCGACTGCAGGAAAGGTCTTACTCGTTCTGAAATATAGAGAAAGTTTTACATGCAGTGGTACTTAGCAGAGCATTGTTTAAATCTATAAAGTGTTTTGACACAGGCTAAGTAGAAACTAAGCCACCATTCTATTATCATATAAATTACATTTATGAAGATTTTAATGATATAGAAAATAATTTTTTATGATATAAATCAATCATGACACAGTATTGTTCATTTTGGCCATGTGAAAAGTACATAGAAAAAAGACTTGAAGGAAATAAGCTAAGATGTGAATACAGATTATCTCAGGACTAAGGGCAATTTTTATTTCTTCTTTATGTTCTGTGCTTCACCAATTTTCATGATCAGTGCAAATTCCATTGATAACTTAAAAAGGTGCATGAAAAATATGCTACTAATTCAATAAATATTCATTGAGCACCTACTATGTGTTAGATACTGTTCTTGACACTGGCAAGAAATAAGACAAAGTCCTTGCCCTCATTTTGCATATATTCTATGGTTGTTGTTTTAATGGCTCTACCATCATTATTTAAACAGTTGTGTCAAGTTAATAGGCACTATTAACCCCCCAGGCAACCAAAACCTTAAATGAATTGTTAAGTCAACTTTATTTTAGGGAAGTTGATTTTTTTTTTTTTTTTTTAAATCAGATAGTCTCAGTCTCTTGAGAAGTCTTGTTTCAGGAGCTTTAATTCTGATGGAGAGTCTATTAGCTGTCCCTCCTATCTTTGAGACATTTGTAAATTATTCAAGCATCTTTTCTCTGGCTCAAGTCAGGCTGATGGGATACTGACGGAATAGTACCAAATATGGTGCTTTGGAGTAGACTTCTAAGTTCTTCATTTAAGCACCTGATTCTTGAACACACTCCGGGTGTAGCTGCTCAGAGAGAGGGCTCATGTGCTGTAGACACCTGCTAGAGAGTTATAAAAGATTTTCCCCAAAGCCTTATTGACAGTAAGATATATTTATGGAATGCTCTTATTAACGCAGTTTTGAAACTCTATGGAAGAAGGAAATGGGCTCTGATTGGCATAGCGTGTTCTTGCCCACACCATTTCTTAGAGTGTCTGCCTATGTGCAAAGTGTTTTCTAAATACCCACAAACCCAATGTACTCAGCCCTACTATGAAACTAATTTTTGGCTTTCATATGAAGGCTATAATCCAGTTATAAGCTAAGAATATGGGGAATGGGGAGAGGGAGGGTAGAGGATGGGCAGAGGGAGGGTGATAGGTGGGATTACACCTGCGGTGCATCTTACAAGGGTACATGTGAAACTTAGTCAATGTAGAATATAATTGTCTTAACACAATAACTATGAAAATGCCAGGAAGGCTATATTAACTAGTGTGATGAAAATGTGTCAAGCTGTTTTTAAAACCAATGTATGGTGCCCCATGATCACATTAATGTACACAGCTATAATTTAAAATTAATAAAAAAATAAATAAATGATACTGATACATAATGCCATAATATAGCAGAAGTAACATCTATACTTATGTGATAGTCTGCAGTAAAAATAAATGAGTTAAAATGTTAAAATAAAAGAAATATTATTTTCATTGTCACTTGACTCAAGATATATTTTATTTCCTATTTGATATATTTTTTAACCTATTAGTTGTTTAGGAATATGCTATTTAATTTTCATATTTATTAATTTTTCAAGCCTTTTTCTCTTAGTGTTGTCTAGTTTCATAGCCCTGTGATCAGAAACATTATTTGATATGGGTTCAGTCTTCTTGAACTTGCTAGGAATTGTTTTCTGACCCAACTTATGACCTATCCAGGAGAACATTCTATATATATTAGGAAAGAATGTATATTCTGTTGTATTAGGTGGAAAATTCTATGTATGTCTTGTTGGTGCATTTTGTCTAAAGTATAGTTTAAATCCAGTATTTCTTTTTTAGTTTTGTTGAACGTGGGGTATTAACGTCCCCTTTATGTTCATTAATATTTGATTTATACATTTTGATGTTGTAGTGTTGGATGGATATGTATTTTAATATTAAATTAAAATTTATATTTTTATTTGTATTAAAATGTATAATTTTTTTCCTTGGATAAATTTACTCTTTTATCATTAAATAACAAACATCTTTGTCTCTTGCAAAAAAGTTGCTATCGACTATTTTTGCCAATGTTATGATTGTTTTGTGGAAGAGGGGAGTTTTGGAAGTTTTTATTCTGCTATTCTTATTGATGTCACTTCAACATGGCTTTTTAACTCTGTGCAGTGTTAACAAAAACAAACAAACTCTATAAAATAACTTAAAGAGGTTCATTCTGAGCCAATATGAGTAACTGTGACCCAGGGACATGTATTGTCAAGCATTCTTGAGAAAGTGCACATGAGGCAGTTGGGTTACCATTTGGTTTTACACATGTTAGGGAGACAAGGATTGCAGGTTAATTAATAAATAAGCTATATATTGGTTTGTCCTGAAAAGGTGACAAATATTGAAGTGGGTCTTATAAGACATAGGTGGATTTAAAGAGTCTTTAACTGGCAGTTGGTTAAAAGTGTTAATCTTAGTCTAAAAATTTGGAGTCAGTGGGAAAGAATAAAGATCTTTTTAACTAGATTTTATGGATTGTGAGGTGTGTCTTAACCCTTGAGTGGCATGGCCTTAAGTCTTGGTTATAATTTGTTATCTTATTGCACAGAGTATGTTTTGTCAGTCTTATTATCTTTATTTTGACATAAATGCTAGTCAATTGTGTCTAACCTGTAGAAGAGAGAGAATATAATGAGGCTTGTTCACCTCCCTTCCTCTCATGGTGATGAGCTCAGTTTTAGATTTTTTGGGGTCCTGTTGGCCAAAGGGTGTCCATTCAATGGATGGAGAACTTAGAATTTTCCTGTTAGTTTACAGCACCCTCCCTTTAAACCAAGGAATGCACAAATGGAAAATTCTTTGAGTCAGTGTTGTGTTTATGGTTTATTTATGAAGGGCAAGGTATTCTGCTTTGGCGTGTCATTAATTGCTTTTTTCTGGGGGTTGTGTCCCATCCAGTAGATTCTACTCCCTTCTGAATTGAGTGGTACTGGTAAAATATTCAAAATTTTCTGAATTCAGTTTTTCTATAGCCCTTATTAATGGTCATGAAAGGAAATGAACATTTGAAGCAGAAATCTTCACTCTCTTTCCTCTGGATGGCACTTGTCAAAATTTATGATATAGATTGCTATATTCCTTAGTTTTATTGCTGCTGGTGTGTTTTGATTTTTTCCTCTTTATATTTATTTTGTTATGTTTTGGAGGTAGAGGTTTTGTCATTCTGTTTTTTCTTTTTATCGTCTCTTCCTGAAATGATACAAGATTACCTACAATACAATAAATAGCAAATGTCTATCAAATGAAAACTTCGTTTTTAAAATATAAAATATGTTGCTTTTTCTTTCTGGCTATAGTTGCTAAGGCCTTTTTCTTACTGTAACCTACCTAGTTTGTTATACTGAAACAGAACCATCTACATGTCATATTATAATATCTATTCTCAACAGCAGTAGAATGTGTTGAGAATAATGAGAGATAGAATCCATTTTGTTTAATCTCTTTAGAATCATCAAGAGTCATTTTATTCTTTAAGAGTCAACTTGATTCTTAGAGTAGTATTATGGTAAAGGTCTGTATGACACTGAATATGGCTGGTTATATAATACATAAGTAACAGAAAAATTGGTTGTTATAATAATAATAGCATAAATAAGAAACTTCTGATAATAATAAAATTATATTTTTAGCTTACATGTGTAGGAATATTATAAGGAAGATGTGCTACGTAGATATTTTTGCATTAAGTATTACAATACTTTGTTCTTTTTTTCATGTGGGTAAGATATCATTATGAGGCCTTTAAAATTTTATATTCTTTAAAGCTCTAATCCTAAAAACTATTCAGGGCATTACTATTTTTGTTTTTGTAAAGAAAAAATTCTTAACCTATTGGCTAGTTGTTCAGAAAAAAATTGATAAAATTTGGTACTTTCCAAATTAGCATGATAAGATTATTTTCATGTCTCAGAAGATACCCTAGATCCAATGGTGTTGTGCTATTGTGAATGTAATGAAACTTACTACATTACTAAGGAATACATTGGCAAGTCCATATCATGCCATTTCTCCTCTTTTTGTCTTTCTCATGGCACTAGAATCCTAGGTATTAGAAAATCTCTCACATATACACACCCCTGCTAAACCAAATAACTATATACCATTTGGAAAGATGTTAGTGTTGGATATGTGAACAAATGTGTAGTCTTTTTTCATATCAATTATATTTATTTATTTATTTTATTATTTTATTTTTTTTGTTAAATCATAGCTGTGTACATTAATGCAATGATGGTGTACCATACACTGGTTTTATATACCTTTTGACATATTTTCATCACACTGGTTAACATAGCCTTTCTGGCACTTTCTTAGTTATTATGTTAAGGCATTTATATTCTACATTTAGTAAGTTTCACATGTACCCTTATAAGATGTACAGTAGGTGTGGTCCCACCAATTACCCTCCCGTCACCCATCCTCCATCCGCCCCTCCCTTTTCCCTTTCCCCATATTCATAGGATATAATTTGGTTACAGTTTTCATTAGAAAGCTATAAATTAGTTTCATAGTAGGGTTGAGTACATTGGATACTTTTTCTTCCATTCCTGAGATACTTTGCTAAGAAGAATATGTTCCAGCTCCATCCATGTAAACATGAAAGAGGTAAAGTCTCCATCTTTGTTTAAGACTGCATAATATTCCATGGTGTACATATACCACAATTTACTAATCCATTCATGGATCAATGGGATTTTTTGTTAGACAATCATTTCAGTAAGGGACCTTATTCAATGCACCATATCAAATGCTGATGAGATAGATCTGGAGAAAATGTGATGCCTACCATCAAGGAATGTGTGTGTGTGTGTGTGTGTGTGTGTGTATAACTCAAGAAATTTCCTGAGTGTGGTAAATAAGATATGTGGATCAACAATGGAGGAAAAAGTATCCAATGTACTCAGTACTTCTATGAAACCAACTTATATTTACTCACACTTTGTTATGAAAGATAGAACACAACTATAGCCCAGGATGAAGGAGAAAAATGGAGGGGGTGTAAAAGCCAGGACCACACCTATGAAGCATATTGCAAGGGTTCAAGTCAAATCTGTCAAGTGTAGAATATAAATGTCTTAACACAATGATCAAGTAAATGAGGAAAAGCTATGTTGATTGGTTTGATGTAAGCACATTAGATTGTATTTAAAAAAATCAACACATTGTATCACACATATGCATAAATGTATTCATGATCTATGGGTATATGACTTAATAATAAAAAATGGATATGTGGAATCTTACTTAACAATGCTGTTTTTATTTTTCAAAAAATATCCATAATGTTAAAAAATATAGTCACTGCTGTTTAGTACATTTATTTTCATATATAGTGTACTGTGTAGCCTTTTTAAAGAGATTTATGGGCATGTGGCTTTTCTGATAGACTGAATAAGTTGTTCAAAATCTTGCATAATCTAGTGACTTTTAGAATTATGTTATCAGGAATAGAATTTTATTGTTTGTAGGTTTACTTTTCACACATTTGTACATGTGACTAAAAAAAGGGAAAAGCTATTTTAAATTTAAAGTGAGCTTAGCTCATCTTAGGTAGTCCCTTGAGAGAGCATCAGTCTCAACGATTTGGCACTTCCACCCACTTTATTGGAGAGGAAGAGGTCATGGGTCACTACTTGCAGTCAATTTCTCCTCTTTGTGAAAGGGAATACTCCCCAAGTGTACAGAAAGGAGGACATGAAAGAAGACAGAAAGCTTTGGCTTTGTGGTCTAAGCTCTTACCTTTAACTCAGGAATAGTGGTAACTATAATGTCTTACGTTTAGGAAGGACCTAGAGAGGAATAAAATGAAATAGCTTGGTAAAGCAAATGTATTTGTCTTAAATAGAAAAGAGTTGAAATAAAAACAAAAGAGAAAATTTAATTTAGATTGCATTCTTATGAATAAGTTTATAAGAGATCATATTCTTTGAATACTTAAACGTTGATGATTACAATTTAGATACTTTGTAACTTTTTTTTTAACAATTTGAAGTTGTGAGATGATCTAGCTTGTGTTCATCATCTCTGGAAAATATTTAAATGATGAAGCATGTGCTAATAGAGATAATACACAGAGAAATAATGGAAAAATGTCTCTGCTTTGTAAGATTTCATATTTTAAGATAAGTTACATTCATTTACTCATTTTTATTGAATGTACAAGGAGAAGCATGTGATTATTTAATAATCACATAAATAAATAGAAATTTAAGTTTGCTAAGTTCGGCAAAGTTGAGATTTACAGTGCTGTGAGAATACTACATGGAAGGATTTGATGTTATTATGGTCCTTAGGGAAATTTCTCTGTGGAAGTAGGGATGAGTTCAGCTCTGAAGAAAGACTAAGATTTATTGGGCAAAGGGTAGAGGGGATTTTGTTTCCTCTGCTTGAAATTATCTATATATTTCATATAATACAATGTATCTACATATTAATAATGGCCTGAGAGATTAGCTCTAGTTCATCTCTCTTCTCAGATATAGAAACTATAACCCATAAAGTTTGTTTTATAGCTAGCTTGTGAGAAAAATAGAATGAGGACTCAAGTTTTGTAATTAAATGCCATTTCCATTAGGCCAGGTTCAAGACATAAAAGCAACAGAAAAAAGATGCACTTAACCTTCTATTCATTAATTTATTTATTCATCTATAGGATGAGTTATAAAGTACCTACTATGTAGAAGACCCTGTGATACTTGATGTAAAAGATACAGAGATAAGTGATATGTAGCATTTGCTCTTAGGGAACATAACATCTTTTGGAAAAATAAAGCATACATAATCTGAATTTATAGAGTAAAGTGACTTGTATCAATAGAAAAATACAGATAAAATGTTTGAAGTGAGCTGAAGAAGGGCTTATGTCCATTTGTTATAAGTTTGTGATGGCTTCCTAGAGAAAATGATAATTGCGTATGAAAATGAAGGACATTTTGTACAGAAAGGACTGGATCCTGCAAAGGCAAAGCTGTTGTCAGGGCCTCAGCAAGTAGTTTTTCCTAGATGGCACTAAAATGTGTGAAAAGGAGGAATAGTGGGAAATAAATTTAGGATATGATTTGAGACTTGATTATGAATAAGTTTTACAGATAAGGTAGCACTCAATTATGTTATAAAAAGAGGAACAAACTAATAATACTTGTATGTCAACACTAAGTACAGTGGGTAGAGAGGATAAAGAAAGGTTGAATTTATAGTTACTTTTTGGGGTATTGAGGATACAAAGATGAATATATGCAATTTAGGAAGTAAGAGTGATGGATAAAATATGAAGACAGACAGATGCAAGACAAATCGTGCCCTGGGTGGGATAAAGAGAAGCCATTAGTTCTCCAGTGAAGAGTTTGGAAGGGCTGCACAGGTAGGTGGGGTTTTAGGTGCTGTTAATCTCACCTGTTTTCTCTTTTCAAATGCAAGGTTCCCTAGAAGTGAGTCACAGTGCCACCACTATGCCAAGCTTCCTGTAGCTCATATAACTGCCCTGGTTCCCTCAGTCATTCATTCAATAAGGCTTTGTTGAGAGCCTACTGTGTACCAGGTACTATATTAGATGCTAATGCTATTGATAAGCAAAGCTAGGCAATTTTTTTGTCTTCAGCTGTGTAATCTGGCAGGAAAGATGTGTGGAACAGGTAATTAAGATAAGCTTTGATTAGTGTTAATGATAGTGTGGTATGAAAGATAAAACCAGGACTGTCATCAATGATCATAACATTGTATGATCTAATAATTTTAATTTGGCACTGCCAGAGTTGTTGATGGCCACTAGGAATACTTCATATTAAATCTAAAATTCATGAAATCTTTTCACTTGTGAGGAATGAAGAGAAAAGGAAGATTCATGGCCTAGAATTACAGAGTTTGGAGTTTGAGGGTGGAGTCCTTGGAGCAGTCTTGGCTGAAATTCTGTTATTACTTATTGGCTGGGTGATCTTGTGTAAGCAAATTAATGTCACTACCCTCAGCTTCTTCAACTGTAAAATGAGGAAAATTTTGTTGTTGTAAGATGGAAATGAGATCAGTCTTATAGGATAGTGCCTGACACATAATATGTGTTCAATGAGTGATTTCTTAAAAAAAAAAAAAAAAAAAAAAGGAATAGAAGAATGATATTTAGTGTTCTTATCTCTATATGGAATTTTCATCCCATCTTTAGTAACTGTTGCCTCTTGGCAAGAAATCTGAACTCTTTAAGATACATCCCTCATACTCAGAAAAGATCATGTTTCCTCTTCTTTCTTTTTATCAAAGAGTTATAAAGATTAATTAGATTGATTAAAGATCCCATAATTTTTTTCATTTTTAGGGAAAGATGCTATATGGGTATTTTTTTATTCCTTTCCTCAAATCTATTTTTATACTAAAGTTGAAATGCTTCAATTCTCTTGCTAATTCTATTTTTGTTTTTAAAGCATAGGGCTGTTCATTTATCTTTTATGGTGATGTGTGGATACATCTCATGAAGCCAGTAATTTGTGTCACTTTATACAGCATTACAAAAGTCCTTTCTTGCCAAAGTTGTTGTGACATGTTAACAATTGTTAGATGTTATTGATGCATGTACAGATGCTTAAGCATATTTTATTGATTATAAATAAAATCGCTTAAAAATAAAACTTTAAAAATGTGATTACTGCTGCCAGTTTTACACAAAGCAGGAAGAAAACAGTATGGGGTATTTCTTTGGCGATAGAGGATGGCTTGGTTTCTTCATTGCGCTAGGACTTATTCAATTTGGATATCTAGAAAGCTGTCTTCAGAACCATTACAGTAAATGCCAGTACAGTGCATCCTCAGGAGTGCAAAGAAGAAAGAACAAGAGCTGAACATGCTTTCAGAAAGTCCTTGATACTATACTCAAACTGAAATATCTTTTTTTCTTTTTCTTGTAGAGACAGAGTCTCACTTTATGGCCCTTGGTAGAGTGCCATGGCATCACACATCTCACAGTAACCTCCAGCTCCTGGGCTTAAGCAATTCTCTTGCCTCAGCCTATGGAGTAGCCAGGACTACAGGCGCCCGCCACAACGCCCAGCTATTTTTTTGTTGCAGTTTGGCCAGGGCCGGGTTTGAACCCGCCACCCTTGGTATATCGGGTTGACTCCTTAACCAATTGAGCCACGGGTGCCACCCGAAACTGAAATATCTTTTAAGGGCTTTTCAATCTTCTCAGTAAGCTCTAGTGTGCAAGAATTGTCTTATGTATTTCTTGTAAATGAACCTAAATGCAACTTTAAGGTACCATCCAATCTACTTGAAGGGAATTTGATTTTGGTCTTAATGAGGCTCCCTCTCTCACTCACTAAGTTGTAGGGCGGAAGGCCTGGATGGTGCATAGAACAAAGTATTCAGGAGGGATTCATGGGCTGTTTATTTATTTATTTTTTCATTGTGGAAAGATCTTTATTTTAAGACAAAAATTTAGTTAACAAAAAGAATTGACAAGTTTCACTTAGCAAAATACACCCAAAAGGAAATCACAGTACAAAGAAAGTTTTAAGTCAAGGCTTCACCAATTCCAACAGTATTAGTATTGTGTCTCAATTCTCAAAACTAACTCTGAAAGGGTGGCACTTGTGGCTCAGTGGGTAGGGCACTGGCCCCATATACTGACAGTGTGGGTTCAAACCCTGCAACAAAAAAATAGCTGGGTGTTGTGGTGGGCACCTGTAGTCCCAGCTATGCGAGAGGCTGAGGCAAGAGAATCGCCTAAGCCCAGGAGTTGGAGGTTGCTGTGAGCTGTGACATCATATCACTCTACTGAGGGTGATAAAGTGAGACTCTGTCTCTAAAACAAAAAAAACAAAAAAAACAAAAATACTAACTCTTCAAAAGCTTAAACTTAACCTAAAGGATTTTAAATGAAAATAAACTAGAATGAACATGAGAAATATTTCTTTTTGAATCAGGGAGCTAGTACCTTTGAGTTTTCCAAAAAAGCATGTCTTCCCAGTGTGTTCACTGCAATGTGGTGGCAAAAGGTCCATATTTAACATACTAAAACTACTTAAACTCAGATAACATCACTCTAAAGCAGGGGTCCTCAAACTTTTTAAACTGGGGGCCAGTTCACTGTCCCTCAGACCATTGGAGGGCCGGACTATAGTTTAAAAAGAACTATGAACAAATTCCTATGCACACTGCACATATCTTATTTTGAAGTAAAAAAAACAAAACGGGAACAAATACAGTCACACCACCGTATGTGGCCCGTGGGCCGTAGTTTGAGGACCTCTGCGAAAGTATACTACCAAAATGTTAATTGGGAAAAGCTGAAAATAGTTTTAGTTTACTGAATATCACATGCTAGAAGAAAAGTTTGCATGAGAAAACACTGAAGAGGTAATTTTTTAAATCTAGATTTCACAAATGCATGGTGCAAAATGGGTCCCCACGGCTTTCTCTAGAGTTATAACTGCTCTTCATTACTTGATGGTTGCCTGTGAAAATTTGATTGAAAAAACTTAAATGTTCCTACAAAACTAGTCATACCCACCCATGCTGTTCTGCCCACTGTATCCAGCCTGTAGCAGCTGCTCACTGACTAGCTCTCCAGCCCACTGTATGTGGCCTGGGCTGCTGACACCCCCATGCCTTGCATCACCTGGCTGCCATATTCCCCATTGCTGGCCCCTGTTGTTGAATTCAAGAAGAGCTCTATGTATCTGTGCTGCATATTAGCCCTATCTTTCGACATGCTGCCACAGCCTCTTCGTGAGTGGCAAACTCTACATCTGCTTTGCTGGTCACTCTTCCATCTGGGTCAATCTCTCACAGGGTTGAGTGGAGAGAAGAAGTTGTAAATGTCATTCTTGGTCACTTTGTATGGCAGCCCCTCATGTGGACACAGTGCCCAGTGGTGATCTGCACTGCGAACTCACCATCTCCATATCTGTGGTCATATATCCCAGAGAGACAGTAGCTGAGGTTTCTCCCAAATAGGTCAGTGGTGAAGCCATAGCCATTGCTGAGGCTGTTGTGCTCTTTGTAGCCACTGTAGCCTGCACTGTAGGCACCAGGCTGCATCCTATCCAGGCCAGCTTGCTTCACAAGACTGATGTGCCAGGGTGGTCACAGGGCCCTGGCTGCTGCACAGATATGAACTTTAGAGGGGGATCTGAGTATGACCTAACTTTCTCCTGACTGCTATTGAACACTTCTATATACCCTGTGCCCTATCCTCTCTTTGTGCTTCCCAGAGCCTTCTCAGATAACTTCTGGGAGGTTAACTGCATAAAAGCCCTGTTATCATGCTCTTGGGGTCCATAGGTAATGTGATCCCGTTTTTCATGATTTCCAACACTGAGAAGAACTGGACAATTTCTTCCTTTGTGTATCCAAATGAGAGTCCTCAAAGACGGACGAAGCCATCGTTGGTGCTGTCAGCCAGTTTGGGACCTCTGTGCTTCAACACCCAGTCCATCTCGGTTCTGTGGGACTTGAACACCTCGGTGTACCAGTGTCCCATGCTTTTCCTGTCTTTTTTCAGGGCTATTTTTACATCATCTTCTGATTCAAGTTCAACAAAAGCCTCACCACTCTGCCTGCCCTCTCTAGTGTAGATGAAGTGGACACCTGTGGGCCCATCACGAATTGTGCAGTCAAAAAGGAAGTTCTGCACATACTCAATAGAGCAGGACCAGGGGAGGCCATGGAGGTTGATCACAAAACCTTTACCTCCCTCAGGGCCCAGCACCATGGACACTTGGTAGGGCAGACGTCAGACAACCTTCGGCACTGATTTTTTTTTTTTTTTGTGTGTGTGTGTGTGTGTGGCTTAAAGAACTTTGGATGCCTTCAGTGGGAGACGCTTCCTGTAGGTAACAAATTGTCCATGGAGTTGAGCAAGACAGATTTCTATAATAGCAAAGCTTACAGCTCAAGACCCTCAAATTCCACCCAAAGCTTAACAATGCAGAGAGCTCCGAGGAAAGTCCAGGTGCATCTTTTGTTTTTAATCTTTAGAACAGGAGAGCGACACACACCCTGGTGCTCGGAGCACACACACTGCCACTGAGGAGGAAGAAAAAGATCATAGGCCCTTTAATTTACTTTCCCATGGAGACTTAACCTTGTTTCTGGAGCTCTGTAAGGGTGAAATTTGTGGATCCCTTTGCTTGTAGGTCCCATAAACCAGCCCATCCTTAAGCTTGGGGCAATCTTTTTCTTTCTCTTGCTGATTATGCCACACCTGTTGGCTGATTATGCCATCCCTTGCTCACACCAAATGTAGTAGCTTCTTTTTGTCTCCATAGTACCAGGCCTTTGAAAAAGTATAGCTAGGAAGAGAAATTCTCTTCAGCCTACTCTGCTTTAGCCTTACAGAACAGGGATGCTCTAGGGCAAGGGAGTACGAAAGGTCTGGCTATATTCTCAGAAAGTGTAGGAGTGAGGCAAAATACAGACTGCAAATTACTAAATGTGGTTTCAGTCTTTTGGATTATTCAGTGGTAGCAAAACCAAAAAGTAAAACAATATTTTAATAACTTACCCTGCCACCAGAACTTAGATACTATATTTCTCCTAAAAATGAAAGATCCTGCTTTCCTTCTGTGGTCTGATGTCTTTACCATGAAGAATCACAGCTCTGTAATGTGGGCAAACAGGACACTTGGTCCACAGATAAGGCTGAGGCAAACACAGGGAATAACTGGACAGGGTTTAAGGATATATTTACTTTCTATTTGGGCTTCTCAACTGAATAAGCAAACACAGAAAACTATTGAGCAACTATTTTTCTTGATTTTCTTGTGGATGCTACTTTCTCATTTTTAATAGAAAAGAAGGAAGTTAATTACATCCAGTGGATGCCTCAGGGCATTAGAATTATTTTCCTTGCTGAAACTCTGGAATGGTTTGTGCCAATCCTTATTTTTCTGGCCCTGTTGTCCTGGAAATAATCAGAATTGTGGTATACAGATGGCTTCTCATCTGTTAAAGGAGAATAATAGCACCTGCCACATAGGGTTGTTAAAGGATCAACAAGATTAATAATGCATGCAAGGTGCCTAGAACCTGGGTGAGAACTCAGTGAATACCATGTAAGGGAATGGTGTTAATGCGTCCAGACATTATACTAAGTACTTTACATCTTGGTGCTTTTTCATTAATGCTCATATAAACTTTCCCTAGTTAGACACTATTATTCCTATTTCACAAAGGAGGACTGTGAGTCTTCTTTACTTGTCCAAAGAACCACAGACTATAAGTGGACAAGTCGGAAATGTTCGCAAGTTTGGAAAGAAGTATTTTCTCTCCGAATGTGGAGCAGAGAGGAGATTGGGCTTGCGTAATTATTAAAGGCTTGGTTAGTACTATGCTGAATTTTGTCACCCACATGTCTGCATACTACTTTCAATAGTAAGTGCTGAATGAAGTAAAGATCTAATCAAAATTATCACAATGTTAAGACTGAAAAAAATGAATCTTTGTCTAAGACTGTTGAGTATAGAAAGTTACACCTAGAATGTATTTGTTTGATTTCCTTTACAGACTGCTGAAAAAATATGCAGTAATTATAGGCATGTAATGAAGAAGCCTAGTGGGCACTTCTGTAATGGGCTGCATTTTATTTTCCTTAGCATAATAAGCAGGCTTATAATATAATGAAGAAAATTTTGCTTTGGAATTGAATTCAATTTTAATATAAGTCATTGGAAGTAACAAAATTCAGAATATTTTAATATTTAAAAAATTAGCAGATATAGAACTTCACATTTTATATTTTCACATCAAGTCTTCTGCAGTGAAATAAAAGAAAGATCTGTTATTTTGGCTGTAGATAATTCATAATAATATAGTTATGAGGGACCTTGGTTTTCCCAGAAAAAAGTTATTCATGGTTCATAGTATTCATGTGTTTATCAATTAAAAATTAAAAAGATATATTTGGGATAATCATTTTTCTGGTAAGAAAAACTACTGCTACTCTGTCTTTTCATTGGCAAATCATTATGAGACTTTTTTTGCTATTGTTTTAATATGTATCAAGATGATGTTTTATTTTTGTAAGAAAAGTATTTGTAAGCACTTAAAACACTAACTTAATAAGATAAAATGTTAAAATATTTTACAAAGATTTCCTTGCTGAAGTAAGGCTTTTGAAGAGGTGTTACTGAATGCATATGAAAGTCTGATACGATTAAGTTTGCAGACTTGCCACCATGTGCTTGCATTGGTAGCACTGTACAAGCAGCTCGTAAGGGTTCATAACCTTAGTGTATCATTATCTCACAGTTGTGTTTGTGTTGATGTGTGGTGGTGTCTTGGTGAGTGGTGTTCGGTATTGTTGTGTGTTTTTGTGTGGCATAGTGAGAATGTCAGAATGTTAGAGTTTAAATTAGAACAACGAACAGACATTCATAAATTTCTTGTTAAAACTTGGCAAGAGTGGAAGTGAAATCAAGAACATGTTAGTCCAAGTATTGGACATGGGATAATGCTATGAAGAAAATGTCAGTGTACACATTTAAAATGTTTTCCTGAGGCAAGAGAAAGTGTCACTGATAAAGAGAGGTCAAGGTGGCCAGTAATGAGCAGATCTGATGAGAACATTGCAAAAATTTGCCATGTTGTGTGTCAGAATCATTAGCTGACTGTGAAGCATAGCAGACCAAGTAAGTATTGATATAGAAACACTTAGGAAAATCTTAACTGAAAATCTTGGCCAACAACTCAATAGCTTTTGCATCAGGACAATGCACTTGACACTGTCTATGAGGGAGTTTTAGCCAGTAAAGAAATAACTGTAAAAGCTATGATTTAACAATAAAAAAAATGAAAAACAAACAAACAAACAACGCCCTCTTTAGTCACTGATCTGCCCCCCCAGTGACTTTTTTTGTTATGAAGATAAAGGAATTATTGAATGGAAGACATTTTGATGACATTCAGGACTTCAAGGATAATACAGCAACAGTTCTGATGGTCATTCCAGAAAAAGAGTTCCAAATTGCTTTGAAGGGTGGATTAGGTGGATAGCTTCCCATGGGAGTACTTTGAAGGTAACTAGTGATGTTCAGCAATGAGGTATGTGGCACATTTTCTAGGATGAGTTCATCGACTTAATTGTCAGACTTTGTACATCACAGTTTTGTGTTCTGAGTTTAAAAGCAATAGCAAACAATAATAACAACTACAGTTCTATTGAGTTCTCACGCTATGTCGGTTTGTATCCTAATACTTTATTTCATTAATTCTCAATGACAGAGCAATAGGGTGACTATTATTCTCATTTTACATATGAAGAATTGAGGAATTAAAGAAGTTTTATATGATTTTACCCACTGAGAGTTAATGAATAGTGGCACATTGGAGCCAGTTCTCTTGGATATATAGTTCTTTAAAATGCTGCATACTGACGTGAATAATACAGAAGTGCACAGAATATATGGATCTGCAGAGGTGGGCCTTTCACCAAGCCTGGGAGATAAGAGTCTTAAAATTTATGAATTACTTGAACATGTAGAGATGAATAGAAGGAAGGAGATTCTAAATAGAGGGTTCAGCTACTTATTACTCTTACCTGTAGTGTACTAAGAGTATTAAGTGATAATGCCAAAGAGTCAAGGTCTAAATTTTGGAGAACCTCTATTGAAGAGCTTGAACATTGTCTTGTATGATAAGGAAACACTGGTAAGTTCCGGGCATATAACTAAGATGGTAGTATTTGTGTTTCACTTTTGAATGGGTAAAAAGATGTTTTTAGGAGACAAAACTGTAGGTAGGAAAACATAGTTTCAGTCTTCCATGTAAAAGATTAGGAAGGCTTTGGATTAGGTTAGTGGTAGTAGGAAATCCATTTGAGATGCAAGTGAGGTATAAATTTCCAAGACCTAATGTTAGCTTTGGACAATGAGGGAGAGAAAGGGGGGTAAACAATAAAGGCCTGCATAATATTTACAATCTATATATATAACTGAGTGGATCATAGACTTACCAATTAAGGTGAAAAATTTAAGAAGAGGAATAAAATTAGTGCAAGTGGAGAATATAATTAGTGCAGTTTGGGCACATTGGATTTGGCACAGTCAAGTAGTAACAGTTAATAGAAGTTGATTATATGAGTCTGACATTCTGGGCAGGGAATTGGGATTTAGGAATTATCAGCATCTGTGGTAGGTACAGCTATTAGAGTGAATAAGATCACAGTACAGGTGAGAACAGTGGGCTGTAGATGGACCACTGGCTTACCTAGGTTGGTTGAAGAAGGAAGAATCCACCAAAGACAAAACAAGATTTATCAGAAGTATGATGAGAACAACAGAAACACAGAATGTGGTGTCAGAAACACAGTGTACCATGCTGTAGAGAGGTGTTAATAAATGGGTTAGATAAGGGTTAAAAAATGTTCACTAGGCAATGTAGATAACTGATGACTTTTGTAAGAAGAGATCTAGTAGAATGGTATTGACAAAAACCAGGACACATTAGGCTTAGAAGTAAATATTGTATATGGAATTGAGACAGCAAGTATGGAATCTCTTTTAAGTACTTTAGATGACAAAGGGAGAAGACTGAGTAATAAGTACCTAGAGGTGGAATTTTTGTGCGGAGGGTTTGGAGGGGGTAGAATTTACAGGTTTCCCAGGTTTGGGAAAGGAAGCTACAAGAGGGAGATGTTGACGGTACAGGAGAGGATGTGACCAATGAGCAGATCCCAGATGAAGCCCAAGACTGTAGTAAGGAACAGCTAGAGGGTGCATCTTGCATGGGCCTACAGGGCCATTTTCTTCTTTGAACGAAAGGAATGAAGATGGCTGTGCTTGTACATCACATATAGGTCATATGTGTATGATAGCCCAGTGATAACACAGCTGGTTTCAGCTATCTGGAGGAAGAAGGAAGGAGTGACAACTCTTGAAAATGAATGTGGTAAGAGATGAAGAGAGTAAGTTGTGAAGGTTTTTGAAGTGCTAAAGTTTAGAACAAAGAAAAGCAACCAAAGAATTGTGGTAGAGATTGTGTTTTTAGTGACAACAATGCAGAAGTTGTGCAGAAATAAGCTGTGAATGGTTGAAGGCCTGGACTTTAAGCTTTGACTTTGGGATGTTGGTTATAGATGCTGAGATATGAGTAGGCAGAGAATATTTCCTTTAGACCGGTCATTTTCAAACCTGACTGTTCATAGGAGTCATTTGGAGAACTTTTAGAAAACAAGATTTCAGGCTCACCCCTAGAGATTCTGGATTAACTGATTTGTTGTGATACTGACAGGATCATTAGTATTTTTAAAGTTCTCCAGCTGATTAGACTATGTAGCCAGGGCTGAGAACCACTGCTCCAGACCAGTGGTCAGCAAATGTTTTAACAAGATCCCCAAGTGATCTGCATGCCGATTCTTGTTTGAGAATCATTTATCTCCTCCTGGTCATATTCTCTCATTCCCATCAATCTCAGGAAGTAGGGGAGCCTCATCATTCCTCCTGTTGTCTCAGTGACCTTTGAATGGAAGCTAGAGGGCATTTAAGAAGTTGTTTCTGGTAAGCAGCTATCATCCAGGTGTTCTGAATTGCTTAACAATTCAGATAGTCTGGGTTTTGGTCCTAGAAATACAAGCCAAAAGTTAATGTTCTGTTATAAAAACAAGGAGTTTAATTTATATTTTAGTACATACAGAGGTTCTGTCTTTTTATGGAAGAAGCATACTAAAATTATTAAAGGGAAGACCAAACTTTTCTTTTAGAAACACGTTGAATTAATTCAATAGCCTTTTAAGGAATTTTTTTTTTTTTTTTTTTTTGAGACTCCTTAAGAATTAAAGCTACGGGCATGTAGGAGATCATTTTGTCTTTGCTTTGTGAAAGGAAACCATGGAAGAATATTAAATATCTAAAAACTGGCATGTACACTCATAGTGAGACTGTTACTGAAAGAAATGTCCCCTTTTCATGCATTGTACAGATTCATAAAGGTGAATTACTTAGCAAATAAGACTTGATTTATTTCAGAGAAATTGGAATAAAATGGAACTTAAAATGCTTTATTACAACTCTGGCATCAGAAAGTCAATTTGAATCTTGTTTTCATAATTATATAATTTTATATTTTTATAATTCATGATTTTATATGTATATAATTATATAATTTGTACCTTGGTTTTATAATCTGTAAAGTGAGGATAATGTTTTCTGGACCATTTTTTCCCCAGAATTGTTGTAAATGTTAAATGTATGGGAATGTGTTCTATAAAGTACTAATTGATATTAAGATATTAAGTCATGCTATTGTGTGTTTACAATAACCAGACCAAGACTGTGAATTTCTGGGCTGACAAAACAACTGCTACAACTGTTTAAAACAGTCTTTAAGCTGAACTAAAGTATTTATTCTGTGAGAAAGAAACAATTTCCCTTTATCTCCAGTTATTACACTTTAGTTGACTTACTTTCCATTTGACTCTGGTAAGAATAAGATTAATAATGAGACTACAGCAAGAGTAAAATGTTAATCCCCCAGGATGTGGAGAAAAACCACATGCATACAAATGTGTTTAACATTGATTTCCCCCGTTATTTATTTTGGCTAATTTCCTTTAAAATTACATATATGTGTGGATTCAGGTACCTGTTGAAGAGAGTATTAAACATTGACTTATTTAGTTCATTCATCTTTTTTTTTATTATCTCCCTCTCCCTCTTTTGTGAAATGCAAACCATCACTTCTTTCTTTAAATAGTAATTGGGCAAAGAAAAACAAAAAAGTTCACAGGCTTTTAAACTTTTATGCTATCTTTGTATGACCATACAGGAATGACCTCCTCTGACTTTCTACATTTTCTGTCAACAAGTTTGATCCTGCAGAAATTTTAAAATAGGAATACTAAATTGGTATTAAAAAATAATATACAACTGATAGGCCTTACCATAAGAGGCCTTACTGTCATGCCATTCTTAACAGTTGAACACTGATGATAGATTACTGAAATGGTTAAAATGCATGCTGAGTGGTCCTTTCCAGCTGTATCTCCCAGTGCACTTCTGTGATGTGTACATTATACTCCAGCCAAGCCAGACTGTTTCTCAAAGGAACATGCATTTTTCTGCGGTTGGAGCGTTGCTTATAATACTCTATATTTAGAAAGCCCTCTAGCCACCTTTTACTGACAAAATCCCATCCATCCTTCAAAGCTCACAAGCCTCCTCATTCACATATCCTTCCTGATCCTGCCAACTAGATGTGATATTTATCTCCTTTGAGCCCTCAAAGCACTGTGTATGTACCTCTCTCATAGCACTTAGCTTATTTTGCCTTATGTTTTAGTTATTTGTGACCTTGATTTCTTTTCTCTGCTAGGCAGCTGGAGAGCAGGGAACTACGTCTTCTTTATTCTTGAAACTCTTCAAAGTTAATGTTCCTATTTCTTCAAGAAGATCTTTTTAAAAAAATTATTATTATTTAGGGGCATTGAGAGTAAAGTCCTAGGAGATGGTCAGCAAAGGAGGGAGCAGTTTTTAGTACGAAGCCACTCTCCTTCCAGAGGAGAAAGAGACAGTTCTCTTACAGGGGAGAAAAGTGACTTTTCTCCTGCAGAAGTAAAGAAGTGATTTTCTGACATCCCTATGCTGGCCACCAAATGATAGGTTTAGAAAATGCTCAGCTGCTTAGTAGGTGCTGCAGAATTTCTCTAGGCCAAGATAAGAATATAAAATATAAGTTTATTTTATATTAGAGAGAGGGAAAAGAGTGGGGGGAAGAGATGAGAGTCACAGAAGAGAGCAGAGAGTAACAGAAGGGAAGATGGGGGAGGAGAAATTGGGAGTGAGAGAATGGTGTGGTGTCCCAAAGAAAGAAAGGGAGAATGCCCAAGAAGATCATTTCTATTAATAAGAAGAGTAAAGACAGACTGGTCAGATGAAGGACTTTATATCAAGCTGAAGTTTCTTTGTCTTTTGAATAATAGTGATCAAAGGCTAGTATGTTATATTTAATAATGGAACTGTTAGAAACAGAAATAATGGCACTATGTTAGAAATAGAAATTTAGTATGTTAAGTAAGTGAATGAAAATGCTTGTAGAGACTATGGAAAAATCCATGAGATAATGAGAGGAAGACAGAAAGAGATTGTTGGTATTACTGTGATCACAAGGATGAAGCAACTTGAAAGCTCTATTGGACAGTGTATCTGATACTGTTGATGTCACATTTCATATCCCTTCTGTCCAATCTGAGCTCTCCTTAAGATGTGGTGGACAGGTCCTTGTTTCATGAAAGCCTCCCACCTCAAGCAGCTTTTCTCTCTGAATCTCTGACTGAGAGCTTACTTTCGTATCACAGGTTCTTTCTTACTCCACATACAGAAGTTCAGAAATGCCAGGAATTTCATGTCTCCAGGGGCAACCCTCAGCCAGTGAGGTATGAACTATGGGGAGACAGGGGTTAAATATTCCACCTTTTCTGTCCTTTGATAAGACATTTCTGAAGGTATATTATTTGTGATTTATCAGAAATACCTCTGTAGGTTTGAGTCTCAGTTGACCAAAGCAGCAGTAACCTCATCATTAACACATCCTTTTTTTTTTTTTTTTTCTAGAGACAGAGTCTCACTATGTCACCCTCAGTAGAGTGCTGTGTCGTCACAACTTACAACAATCTCAAATTCTTGGGCTTAAATGATTCTCTTGCCTTAGCCTTCCAAGTACCTGAGACTATAGGCTCCCACCACAGCATTTGGCAATTTTTATTGCAGTTATCATTGTTGTTTAGCTGGCCCAGCCAAGTTGGAACCCACCACCCTTGGTGTATGTGGCTGCCATCTTAACCACTGTGCTATGGGTGCAGAACCCATTAATATTGGCTCTTCTTTATCTTCTTTTTATATCTCCCTAAATTGTGCTCCCGAGTGTCACATAACAAATAGGGTCTTGTTTTGGTTGATCTTTTCCTAAAACATTTTGATCAAGTAAAGCTGAGGTCTTAGCAAAGAATAAATTAGTGCTCTTATGAGGCCCAGTCTTATTAATGATATCATAATGACAGTGGCTAAAGGTAAAAAACCATAGAGTGAGAAATAAGGGTGAGAAAAAGGTGATTTAGTTATTTTGGAGAAGGATTTTTGGAAGGGTCTGAGAAGCATCGTAGAATGAACAAAAGATGGAATCATAAGGGGATATTCTTGGGTTGTAGATAAAAGTGATTGGATTGAGCCTCCATGCTTGAAAATCTAATGTGTATTACATGGTTCTCATATATCCTGATGTCTTTGCCCATAATTAATATTTAAAAGAACACTTTATGTATCTGCATGTACAAATCTGCCATGTCTGATTGCTATTTCACTATTATTGCAATATGGAAAGTGAATCTAGAAGGAATCTAATAGATGTATGTACCATTTGCACTGGTGAGAGGTTTACAACAGACTGATTTTGACTTAAAATCAAGAATTTAAAAAAAAATTATATCATATTACATTTATTACTCACAGATGTAGCAGGATAATATTTATTTATACTAACTTATAGGTTATTTTACCTAGTCAAGTTAGATTTCTTCTAAGGGAAGAAAAAAATGAAACCAAAAGAATTTGAAAGTCTGCTCCCTGAAGAGATTTAAGGTATGAAAGAAGATATGAAGAAGAAATTAGGACTCTTAGTTGATAAGTGACAGAAAACCTAATCCATATTGGCTTAAGCCAAAAAGGGAATTTATTATTCTACACAACTTAAAAGTTCATGCATAGAATTACTTTCAAACCAACTTGATTCATGACTTAATGTCACTAGGATCATTTTCAGGCCCTTTTAAAAGGGACAGTTCTATTCTCTGGCTTTGTATAGTTAATGCCAGAGGTCTGAGAGTTTTTTTTTACCACAATAAAAGATAGCAGAACAGAAAAGAGTTTGTACTAACATTCAGGAATTGTTTTCTCATTGGACCTTATTAGCCTGATTTTATTATTTATAGGTTAATGAAATGAACACATTAGTTTATTTTACCTTTTGCTTTCCTATCTGTATGCCATTAATTTCTTTTTCTTGTTTTATTGCTTTGGCTAGAACTTTCAGTGTAATTCTGAATAAAGGATAAAAGTAGGCATATTTGCTTTATTTCTGAGTATTGGAGAAAAATGGCTTAGTGTTTTGCCATTAAGTATTAGTTGTTGTTTTTCTTTTTTAGTATATAGATTTTATCTATCAGACTGAGAAAGGACTCTTCTATTTCTAGTTTTATGAGTTTCTTTTAAAAAATAATAAATTGATGTTGAATTTTGTTAAATGAATTTTCTGTGCCAATTGAAATGATCATATGGATTTTCTTCTTTATTCTGTTAGTATAATGAGTTATGTTAATTGAATCTATCTTGACTTTTGGAATGAACTCCACAAGATCAACATGATCTTTTCTATATATTGAATTCAGTTTGTGCGTGCATGTCATGTGTGTTTCATTTTTATGTCTTTGTTCTTGAGGGATATTGGTTCATTCTATTATTTTCCTATAATATTTTTATCTAGTTTTAGTATCATGGTAATATTGGCTTCATAAAATGAGTTGGAAAGTATATCTTTTTCCTCTATTTTTTGAAATAGTTTGTGTAGGAGGATTTAATTATTTTAATTCATGATCTTGCTTAGGTTCTAAAGGGATAGAGAGTCAGTTTTACCCACATGCATGAATTGACAATGGAATACAGAAAATGTTGAAAAAAAATTGAGATACCATTGCCACAAAAAAGAAGCACAGAGCTAAGCAGTAGATACAACAAATGACCAGTCTACATAATGAGGCAGAATACAGTCTCTCATCAACAACTAGAAAATATTCCTGGGTTGATAGAACAGGAGAGATGGAAGAGGCAGAATGAGAAGATAGATTCTAAGTGAAGAGTCAGGACAGAAGCAGAGTTAAGGAAGATGAATTCCAGTGAAGAGTCAGGACAAGAGCAGAGTTGAGGAAGGTGGACTCTAGTGAAGAGTCAGGACAAGAGCAGAGTTAAGGAAGATGGACTCTAGTGAAAGAGTCAGGACAGGAGCAGAGTTAAGGAAGATGGACTCTCGTGGAAGAGTCAGGACAGGAGCAGTTACGGAAGATGGACTCTAGTGAAAGAGTCAGGACAGGAGCAGAGTTGAGGAAGATGGACTCTAGTGAAGAGTCAGGACAGGAGCAGAGTTGAGGCAGATGGACTCTAGTGAAGAGTCAGGACAGGAGCAGAGTTAAGGCTGCTTGGTGCCCACTTTCATGGACACCTCTTGGGAGCCAATTTTGTGTCTATTGGAGCAGAATATTGCTTGAACTTCCCTGAAATGCTCTTCTAATTGGTATTTGGTGACCCAGCCATCTTATGGTCTGTATTCTGTTGGCTTCCAGCTGGTGTGACACATTTCTGTGACATTGCATTTTGCTTACTTCCCACCCTACCTAAGTGACAACCCAACTTTCAGGGTGCCTGGATAGTCATGTTCTGCCTCAACTCAATCCCTAGAGGTAATGGGTATAAACCTGAATTCCAAAGAAGACATAAGCATGTGGGAAGGGAAAAGCTTCTTGTGCCTTTACTTGCATGGGTTTGAACAGAGACAGCTGGAGTCTACAATATAGATAATCATTCAAACAAACAAACAAAAAAACCCCAGTTCATCCCTTTTAATTTGCTAAAATGCTTTTTGTTTTACATCCTTCTTTCATTTGCATGTTACTCTTTAGCTGTGATTTACTCCTTTCTTGTCAATCATGAATTCTTCTTCTGAGATTGAGGAAAGAGTTTTTTGATTTGGTTTGATTCTTTTTTCTTCTGGACTAGGCTATATCTCCCAAAGCCTCAGATGTGTGTGTGTGTGTGTGTGTGTGTGTGTGTGTGTATTTTTTCTTTTTTAAATTATACTATCTGGACTTAAAAAGGAGAAATTTTGAATTTTCTCTCATTACAAGCTGGTACAAAGTTTACTTGGGCTTTTATTACAACCTAAGAAGTCATTGAATGACAATATAGGCTACAGTAGTGCCTTGCACAATTCAGGTAAACTTTTTGAAAGGTCTGCTATGCACTAGGTGGTAACAGGGCTAGATGCTGAGATGATTTAGACAGGGACTCTGCTCTTTCTGTGCTCTGCTGCCTTGTGAAGTGGAAGTGATGAGCACCGAAAACTGACAAGGAAACATAGGGGTAGAATAGCCTGTGAGAGGCTACTACTAATTTATTAACATAGGCAGGCTATTGTTAAGACCCAAGAAGAGAATGATCCATTGTGAGGATTCAGGAAAGGTAGGCTAAGGACTCTTTATTCCTTGGGGTTTTCATTTCCAATTTTGGAGTCTGGGAGTTGGCCATTCAATTAATCTAAGGAGTTATAAGTCCTAGGAAAAAAGGACTCACAGTGACAAAACTCTGATTTTAGCTAGAGACTAGTTTAATAACGTATGATAGGAAATATCTTTTCCTAGAAGGGAAGTTTACATAAGATCAGAAATAATAAGAGCTATAAATCAAGACCAGGAAGCAACTCGGTGAATATATAGTATTTGAACAAAGAAGGATCCCTAAGGAAAAGCCTATTTCAACTATTCAGGTACTTTTACTGTTTAGTTAGGGGTCCTTTCTTCTTAACCATTTTCCTGTTTCTTTCTTTTTAGTAGCCTTTCAAAACGTTCCGTATAACATTTTTGTTTTCAATATCTTTTCTTTGCACCAAACATTCCAAATTCCTTCATGAAAAACATAATTAGTGAACATTCATAACAATCATAGCTAATATTTATTGAGTGTTTATGTGCCAGGAACTATTCTAAATACTTTATATGGATTACCTCCTTTACCTCTCATAAACACTCTGTGAAAGAGGTGTTGTTATCTCCTTTTCCCAAACGAAGAAACTGAGGCATGTGGAATTTAAGTATCTTACCACTGAAGGTGACACCACTAGAAAAGGTGGTTCCAGAACCTGTGCTATTTAGCATTCCATGATTCTGCTTCAGTCTTTTGGTTGGGTTGCTGGAGTTGTTAGAAATGATTTCATATAAACTGTTTTCATTTTTAAGATGAGTGAGTAGAGAAGATTAGGGGAGCTCAGTTTGTGACTGATGTAAAAACCAACTGCTTGTTCTTACCATGCTTTCTGACACTGCTTCAAATAAGAAGGGCAATTTGTGTTACACATAATTCATTTTATAAATTTTTTCTTTACATTTTCTTTTTCATTTTATAATCGTCTGTGGGAGTAAAATTGATTGTAAGATAGAAAAATAAATTCCCAGAACAGTATACTAATTCAAAGACAGTGAACTTTTTCTGTGTTTTCCTTTGAAAATTTTCTTTGGTAGTGTTTATTTGCACCTGCTTTCTTTCTGTTCTTTCTTAAAACTCCACATTTGAAAATTTTTCTAGATTTTTTCTTTTTGACTTAAATGTGTTTGGATGGGAATCCATACATGCATTTTAATAAGAGCTATATTATATGGTTCTGGAAATAAAATCAATCTCTTTGTCTCCCTCAGCTTTTAGAAACTCCTTTCTCATTGCTTCATCCTGACTGGGTAGCATCCATCCTTTTTAGGGTGAGAGGAAGTTCAGTCTCCAAACAGCTTAAGTTTTGAACTCTACAGAGCAAGAGCTGCCAACTTTCTGATTTATGTGTGGTTTTAGTGATGAGAACTACTGTCTTCCATGGATTTAGGTGAGAACACCAGAGACTTTTTACTGGAAACTTAGCTTTGCACTTCACTTAATTTCTAGTAGGTTAGAGGCAGCCCAAGACATTATTATGTGTATGGAGGTATTATCTTGTCTCAGTATCTGTGTTACTTATTACTTTTTAAAAGGAAACCATATTCATGTCTTATGTGTATTTTTTCATTTTCCTTATTCTGCTTTTGTGAAGCATATGATTGTAAACTAAATGTTAAAACACAATAATTTTCTTTTTGAGGTCAAATTTTATGAAGTTTTGTACAAAAATGCAAATGTTTTTGCTGCTAAACTGGCACAAAGAAGTAGTTAAGCTCAGCAATATGAAAATCTATCCATAAACAGAGGTCCGTGCAAGTTTTGTTCACAGATAACTAAAATAAGACTTGTCATGATGAATGAAAGGTGGGTACTATTTTATCCGAAACATACTTAAATAGGATATAATTTATTGATCTCACTTTATTAAAAACAGTAATAATGCTTTCAGGGATACTGACTTTTGCTGGAGGGACCAAAAGCTAAAGGGCCAGGGAAGGACCATTTGCAGAGGAGAGATAACTGTTAAAATGTTGGGATAAAGAAAAATAGTTACAGCAGGCCTAACAGAGGCAGAGTATTTTGAAATTCAGGAGAATGTTTACAAAGCTAAATAGGTCATTGTGACCTGAAAACATGATACAGTAGTTAAAACTTTTAATTTCTGTCTGAGACTACCCTGGTCTCTGCTTTTGATGTGCTTAGATGATTCACAATCTCTTTCTACTTAAGTTCTTCATAGGAAAATGGAATTAATTTAATGGCAACCATGTTCTTATGGTTTCTTTGTCTGTATGGTGAACAGGTTGATTTTATAGTGTTAACATGCTCTTTTAATTTCTTTGAAGATTAGTTTGGGAAGCAGCATCTGCTTCTGGGATATTTTATTATTATTGTTATTATATTAATATTGTGTTTTTTTCCTCTTTTTTTTTTGTTGTTAAATCATAGCTCTGTACATTACTGCAATCACCTGTACCCATTGTAAGATGCACCATAGATGTGGCCCCACCCATTACCCTCCCTCTACCCAAACCTCTTCCCTCCCCCCAAACCTCCTCCCTCCCTCCCCCTTCCTTGGCCCTTTCCCCATAGTCTTGTGGTATAGTTGGGTTATAGCCTTCATATGAAAACTTTAATTTAGCTTCATAGTAGGGCTGAGTACATTGGATACTTTTTCTTCCATTCCTGAGGTACTTTGCTAAGAAGAATATGTTCCAGCTCCATCCATGTAAACATGAAAGAGGTAAAGTCTTCATCTTTCTTTAAGGCTGCATAGTATTCCATGGTATACATGTACCATAATTTGCTAGTCCATTCGTGGGTCGATGGGCACTTGGGGTTCTTCCATGACTTAGCAATTATGAATTGGGCTGCAATAAACATTCTGGTACAGATGTCTTTGTTATATTGTGACTTTTGGTCTTCTGCGTATAAACCTAGTAAAGGAAGTATAGGATCGAATGGCAGGTCTGTTTTTAGGTTGCTAAGTATTCTCCACACATCCTTCCAGAAGGGACGTATTAGTGTGCATTCCCACCAGCAGCGTAGAAGTGTGCCCTTTCCTCCACATCCACGCCAACATCTCTGGTTTTGGGATTTTGTTATGTGGGCTACTGTTACTGGGGTTAGGTGATATTTCAAAGTAGTTTTGATTTGTATTTCTCTGATGATTAAGGATGATGAGCTTTTTTTCATGTGTTTGTAGATTTTGCATCTTTCTTCTTTAGAGAAGTTTCTCTTTAAGTCCCTTGCCCACCCTGAAATGGGGTCACATGTTCTTTTCTTGCTAATAAATTTGAGTTCTCTGTGGATCCTGGTTATTAGACCTTTCTCGGAGGTATAACCTGCAAATATTTTCTCCCATTCTGAGGGCTGTCTGCTTGCTTCACTCACTATGTTCTTGACTGTGCAAAAGCTTTTTAGTTTGATCAGGTCCCAGTAGTGTATTTTTGATATTGCTTCAATTGCCTGGGGAGTCCTCCTCATAAAATATTCACCCAGGCCGATTCCTTTACTTTCCTGCACTTTCTTCAAGTATTTTTATAGTTTCATGTCTTAAGTTTAAATCTTTTATCCAGTGAGAGTCTATCTTAGTTAATGGTGAAAGGTGTGGGTCCAGTTTCAATCTTCTACAGGTTGCCAGCCACTTTACCCAGCACCATTTGTTAAATAGGGAAT